>JADFUC010000124.1:0-98806 GCA_019722365.1 Lithospermum erythrorhizon | reverse complement strand
CTAGTTACGTATTGCTTCGAATGATCATCGAAGCCCACAACGTTAAGGGAAATACCAATATGATCCATCATTATATCTTAAGTGCAAAACCTGTAACACCCGCCATCACAAAGGTGTCCGTATAATTCAACCGATTTCTCACAACTTTAAAATTGGCTCGATATGTTGCTTAAATTTTAAATTGGTGAGATTATTATTACTTTGCTTTATTTTACTATGAAATTGTAGCATATAATCGCCATATGTACAACATGAAAAAATAAAACAAGTAACGCACATTCAAGAGGCGCATGATATGACCCTAGGCCCCTATTACATTTCTTCAAACTTCAAAAACTAACATTTGGCCCTATTACAATTTCTTTGTCATGCATGGAATCTCCACTAAAGTTCGCTCTCAATTACACTTAAATATACTAATCCCAACTTAGATAAAGATGCAAGTCAAGGGAGAAACAAGAAAATTAAATAAAATGAAATAATATGACTCAAATGGTCATATACAAATAACAATACTTAAAAGACGCAGTAATCGAAACACGGGTCATATTAATATGACTCCATTCCCATTCCATAACAATATATATAAGTAAACATTAAAAACAAATAAATGCACTTAATGTCACATATATTAAAATGAAATGAAATAATTGTGTCTATACTGACTAATTAATTACCCATTATATTTACAATTAATTATCAATTAATGTAAATTTTAAATTCAAAATATATTCACACATGATTACTTAGATGCTAATTATTACAATAATTACCAACCTCTTAAATTATGTAATAATTACTACAAGTAATTAATTAAAAAATTTAAAATTTAAAAGAATATGAAAATATTTTCAAAATTATCAATTAATGAAAATAATTTTGAAAGTGGAAATATAAATCAAATTTAACGCCATTCAAGATATATATTCACCCATCTTTAATGACAAAATTTGAATTAACATTTAAAACCAAATTACTAATTACCAATAATTTAAAACCAAAAATACTACATAAATACATTCAGTGGTTTTCTAAACGGATCTACCTAACTCAAGGACCAAAACCGGCCTCCCACGCACGACACGCGGCTGTGTAGTACGCTAACGGGCTACGCCCCTAAGGGGTCGAACGCCCACTCGCACCGGACGTGTTCGGAGGCCGCTCGCAAGGGCGTCCGATTTGTTTAATTCATTTCATTTTCAGCTTTTTCCCGTGACACTCGTAACTTTGTAAAAAACGATTTGGAGGCTCTAAAAATTCAAAAAATTCCGGGATTTTTCGAACATCAAAAATATCATTATTGAACACGTCTAAGTGGAAGTTTATCAAAAACACTTCTAGTTTTTCGATTAAACCCAAAACAATCTAGAAATTCAACGAATTTTTTCGAGTACTTAAAAAATTCATAAAATTCTGAAAGGAAAACTAGCATAAACCTCAAAGGTCAAGAACATTACGCTTTTAATTTCGTAATTTTTCAAATTTCTAAACCTCAATCAGAAAATCAAAATGATTCCTACCTCAAATTAAAAAATGCAAATTAACTAATTTTTAATCCTTTCATTTCATGAAACAATTAAATAAACATCAAGTCATCAAAATCAATACATGAAGTGATGATTCCACCATGTGAAACATATATTAAAATGGGTTGATTTTTTTTCATATTATATATTCATCAATTGAATTTATATAAATCATGAAATAATCAAAAAATTAACTAACTATGTCAACACACAATCAAATCCAGATAAAATACATTAAACTTTGAGTAGGCTCGAGGCCACTTTCTCGTAATCTATGAATTTAATCGTGATAAACACCAATTCATACATCCCGGATTCTCAAAATAATGTAAATTAATCTAAACATAAAATAACAAATGTATGAATAAAAGGATTCTTACATTTCAACGGAAGCGGATTGAACCCAATTCCCACGGAATGCCTCGCGTGAAAGCTCCTCAAGATCCTCTCCAAAACTTGTTCAACACCGACGAGATGTCCTCTAGATTGCACACACCAAGAGGGAATCGAACCGAGAGCTTCGAATCCTGCTACAGCTTTGTGATGAATATGAATCGAAGACAAAATCTTCCAATTCTCTAGAGAGGAGGGGGCGGCTATTTCTTTCAGGGGCGGAGGTTTTCAGATTCTTATGTCATGAAAACATAATCCCCTTTAAATACCAAGTCCCAAAATTCCACTAAGCAACTGTTAAGAAATCGGCTTAACTCGCTAACTTCTAATTAGACCGCTATGAACTTCTGGGTAATTAAATAAATGAAAGGTTTTAGTTGTTCTATTTTAATTAACTTAATGTCAATTAAAATACTAAGGAGCTTGCTATCGAATAGCTTATCAAGTTATTCATCGATCTCAATTGCTTTAATTGATTAAACTTGCAAGTTTAACTAATTGATGTTCATCAACATATATATTTGACAATATATAAATACTGAGAAAGATTTCTCAATATATAAGTCTCGCTTTTAATTTCATTCATGAAATATTATTCAGTCATTGTATGCCAAGTGACCTTCTAGGCTCGATAATAGTAAGTTGTATAATAGCCAATAATTGACCACTACTATTATTATAACGATTAATGAGTAGATCTAGCACCGTCATAACCCCTTAAATTATCACGAGAACCTCCACACTAGTAATATATCATTACTGGGTGAATACTCAAGTTCCAAAGAATCACATTTAACCAACCCAAGAAATGAATTGATACATAATTGATACCGTATAAGAGCGGTATGACTCTTTATGATCGCTTTGTCAGGTGTATTATCGGTGTGTGGCTCATACTACGGTATAAGCGCGGGGTTTGGCCTTTATACTACGGTATAAGAAATGTATGAGTCTTTATGATCACTTTGTCGCATTGTCGGGCGTGGGCCTTATACTACTAAGAGATAGTGCGGTTGGCCTTATACTGCATAAGAGGCTTAAAAGTATTAATGATTGGTCCATTCCCGCAGTGTATCGGATTGAGCATACGCGCATTGTGAGGTTGGTATAGTCAGGAGACATTTATGATGGCTCAATGATTGCAGTTATAGCCATTGCTGAGTCTCCGGTGATTTTTGCCCGGGTGATTTAAAATTATCGAGACTTTGTAATATATCTTTGACATGTTATTTAAATTTCTTGTTGTGTTGTTGTATGATTTGTTTTATGACCTATTTATTGGTTATGGATATTAAAATGATTATACCTAGATGTCATATTATAAGTAGTAATTATAATTTTGAATTTTAGGCGTTGATCATGGGTAAAAGCGTCCATTGCCGCTATCAAGGCCGAGTTTTATTTAGCTACTGGCGCGAGTACGAATCTCACGGGAGTCTTACTTATCGCATGTATATGTATATGTTGTTGTACTGGTTGGTTGGCTTGAGGATATGTTCACTATTATTCCACTATATGAGATAATGCGTAGATGTGTTGGTTATATATATTGTTGATTGTGTGCCTTGGCTTGGGGTTGTATTTGCCTCAGAATACATGATTTTGGTGTTTTGATGAAAGCAGGCTTCCTATGTCAAGCTCAAGGTGGTCCTACGAGTCGAGAGATGCTTGTGGGTGTTTCGAGTCGCATTAGGAAGAGTTGTATATGAGCTGGGATGTTGTCGGTTGAGCTGATGTCACTGCTGAGCTGATTTTGTTCCGTAGTCTTGCTTCGCTCCTAGTACCATTTGGTGAGTTGCCCCTCGCATTTAGTAACGATTCGCGACGGTCAGACTCGTTACAATTCGTGATAGCTTTGCGCGTCGACGGGCATAAGTTTCTCCCTCGCAGGGGCTTGTTACTTTAACCCAGATTAGTTGTAGAACTGACTTTTATATTGAGCGTAGGGTTGTTGAGTTGTTGAGCTGATACGATGGTTGAAGCCAAGCATTTACGTTGAGTTGCTTGAAGCTGATACTTCATTGACAAGGGCTGACGGAGTCGTTTGAGTTGTTGAGTCGATTGAGTGGGTTGGTTGTATAGCTTGGGTAGTCATGTTGTCGTGGGCCGCCAGGTCGAGTCTATTTGGTTGTATTATATGTTGTTTAGACTTTTGGTGTCAGGATATGTTTTATGATTCATTTATATGTTTTATGACTCATTTATCGCTTATGGATATCAGCATTGATTACGCGAGGTCGCTTGACTAATTGATGCTCTAATTAAGATTGGGGTTGATTATGGTTCATATTATCGCATTTCCTTGTGGATCCTAGGTTGGTATTCATCATGGTACATTCTTTAAGGTTAAAAGTTGAGTTGATTGATGGTTGAGATAATATTTGAATGAGAACAGTAGGTACAAGAACATTATAAACCGAAGTTTATGCTAATCTATAGATGATGTTGATGTTATTTTATATATGGTGGAAAATTAGATTCGGGTGTGTTGGTCTATAAGTTGTGATCTCATTAAGACGTTGATACCATTAAGGTGAATAAGTTCAATATACTAAATGAGGAATTTGGGGAAATAATTAATGCCAGTTATCTTGATTTAAGACATATGTTGCTTAGTTGTATTAAGATAATGAAACGATTTGGAGATTCCTATTATAAACATTCCGATAACGTATAGGTGTGTGACTATGATTTGGAGTAACACTTTAAGGTGAACTACGATAATTGAGTTGGGCAGATTTTGGTGTGTGAGATTCTATGTACGCGGTATCCCAAGTTATGAACATCGAGTCAGGACAGTTGTCGCTGCTAGAGTTGTATATTAGATACTCCTGTGATTAAGTTGTACTACGGTAAGGGTTGATGGAGGTGGGTTTATCGGCAAGTTAGTTGGAAAGTTTTGCTAAGAAAAAGATTTATCATGTTGAGAGTAGCATAGAAAATATATAATACTAGTGTGAGAAGTTGTTGATAGGCAATGAACTTGAGTTATCTTTGTGTGTATGCGTGGTGGATTACTGCGGATATTTGTATTCACTGGCTTCATAGCTTCGATTCCTATTCCCGATGGCCATGCTTTATGCCTAGGTTGTTGCGGATGCCCGAGATGCTTTTTCCGAGTAAATTGCGGTACCCGGCGCGCGACGGTCGCCAAGACCCCACAAGCATTTTATCTTCTTGTAGAGTTTTTGTTGTACATAATCATTGTTCTTGTAAAACCCGTTGTTTGATGTTGTATTTATATTTGTTGTTTTTCGCTTGTTGTAGTGTTGGCTAGTTCAATTGACGGACAAAGCTTGTATAGTTTTATTTATCATGTTAAATGAAGTCATTTTTCTATTGTTATCCATTCCGCTGCGGACTGATATTCAAAGTTGATTACCGGTCCCAACTCAGTGGGGGCCCACCTCGGGCGGTCGTTACATGTTGCCTCGATGAAATTATGTCTTAATTAGGCTTTCGCTGTTTATCGATAATATTATCGTATTTTCTTTTATCATAGGTCGGCAGTATTAACGTTATACATCCTTTAAGGTTAATGGTTGAGATAACTTTGAATGAGGACATTAGGTATAAAAATTAGAACCTACATTCATGCTAATCTATAGATGATGTTTGATTTATATTTCTTTTATATATATAATGGAAAGTTGATTCAAACGCTGTTAGTATATAGGTTATGACTCAACCACGCTGATAAGTCTATCTAAGGTGAATAAGTCTCAGAGACTAAATGAACAATTTGGTGAGATAATTCCGTACTTAAGTTATCTTGATTTAAGAGATACGTTGCTCGGTTGTATTAAGAAAATGATAATGCATTTGGAGGTTCTTATAATGAACATTTAGACGTCATAGAAGCGTGTAAGACTATAATCGAGTAGTACTTAAGGTGAACTAAAGATAAGTGGCCGAAATAGGTATGCTCGAAGTTATGAGATGTTGATATATATGTTTGAGTTATTGTATGTTTGAGTTGTATTGTCGGAAATCGCTATACTTAAGGAAGATAATAAATGTAGTAGATATCTCTCAAGGGATTAAGTGTAACGCAGTGTTGTCAGCTGCAGCGGGTTTATCGGTGTTAGTCGAAAGCCATTAAGGAAAGATTTATCTTGTGTGGTGAGTGTGTGATATGTACTATAAATTTTGAGGTGTTATAGTTTCTATATAGGTGCGACTTTGAATTATCCTTGTTTGTATGATAAGCGGGTCAACTTCCGTGATATTTGTTTTCACTCTGGCCACCGACTCTATTTCCTTATGCTCAGGTTGTCATGTGGACGACCGAGATGCATTGGCCGAGTAGTCAGCATCTGTGGCAACGGTGGCTCAAGACCTCGATACCATACTTTTTTATTTTCTTTTGGAGTTTTTGTTGAATGTAATAATTACTGTCTCGAGTCAGAAACCCATTGTTTGATGTTGTATTTATATTATTACTCTTCAGCTTGTTATAGTGTCGATTAGTTCACCCGATGGACGAGTTGTATTATTTTTATTATCACATTAAATGATGCTATTTTTATCGCTATCCATCAAGCCGCTACTCGGACAGCCTGTGTCATTTACGGTTCCTAACTCGTGGGGTCCCACTCAGTATCGTCGTTATTATGTTACTTTAAAATATTATAATAAAAATATAATTATACGAATAATCATCAATCTTATAAATTTTTTTTTATAATAATAGGTTAAAGATGTTAGCATACACAAAATGATAGCATTTTTGATAATAATATAATTTATTCCAGGCTAAAAATTATAAACTCCTAAATTAAAGTCATAATACAGCCTCTATCATTATCTTTAAATACTAACACTCAAACTTTCATTTATACTAAAATTAGAAGAAATTGATTGCATTCTTTCTTTACTTATGATTTGTATAATTACTTAATTCAAAATACTAAAAATTATTTTAATACTTATCTTAAATCTATATTAGTTTTTATAATTATTAATTTCACAATTTTTGTATTTATTTTGAATATTATTATATTATATTTATGGTTATAATTTTTCTTTTGCCAAAATATATTAACGATATCTATAAAAATATCGAAATTACTTCTAACAGTGTAATTTAACTTCACATATTTTGATATAATTATCTAGTATTATTATCATATTTTATATGCATAAGACAGATACTTATATAGTGTTTAAAACATTATAACGTATAAACTCATAATTGTTTTAATTTAAATGCGCATATCAGGATTTTATATTGTGAACGTGTATCAAATTATATATTATAAGAATAATTTTAATTAATATAATTTGAAAACTATTTGTGCATTAATATTATGTAATTATAAGAATTTAGTGGAGAGTATTATCATATGGACGACAAGAGTCAATTAATACAAATCAATAGAAATAAATAATTAATAATAATCAATTAAAATAATTCATAAATAATAACATGTAAATTCATAAGGCAAATGGTCTTGACAATATGGAAGAAACAATTACTTAACATATTTTCACTTTTATAAGATATATAGATATTGATTAAATTTGATGTGTTGGTTGCAAATTTATACAAGTGTAGGTACTATACACTACTAATGAATAAGAAAAGAATATACTTTACAACAGCTATAAAATAATGGCTATATTCCCTAAAAGTAATGGCTATATTCTAAAACTCCCCCTCAAGCTGGACAATAGATATTTAGCTTGCTTAGAAGTAGGTTGTATTGTTTCTCTGACAATCCCTTGGTAAGAATATCTGTTACTTGCTGTCCAGTAGGCACATAATTGACGGTGATGATTTTCCCCTCGATTTTTCTTTGATGAAGTGTCTGTCAACCTCTACATGTTTGGTCTGGTCGTGTTGTACTGGATTATGAGCTATCTAATTGTTGACTGATTATCACAGTGGAGTTGGATTGGTCCATCGAACTGCATGTTAATTTCTTCAAATAGTCTTTTTATCCAAATTACTTCACATATTCCATGAGCCACATTTCCTCAGAGATTGCCAAAGATTGCTTCTCGGCTACAACGTTTTGTTTCTTGCTCCTCCATGTGACTAAGTTTCTCCATACTTGAGTGCAATAACCTGATGTTGACTTCCGATCATCGATCACTCACCTAACTGTGATTCAGAATCAAGTGGTTATCGCTCGGCTCGGGTGATTTTTGAATAGTAATCCCTTACCCGGTGCTTGTTTCAAATATCTTAGAATCATATACACTGCGCGCCGAGATGTCCTCGATACGGACTATGCATATACCGGCTCACAAGCCTAATCAGAAATGCAATGTCTAGTTTCAAGCGCGGCGAAACATATATCAATTTTCCAACTAAATCATGGATACATTGTTCTGCCCGCATCGGCTCCCTTGAAACATTCTCATTTTGTTTCCGAAGTCTAACCGGAGTACCGCTTAGTTACATTCTAACATTCCTGTTTCTTTTAGTAGATCTAATGTATACTTCCTCTGACACCGATATCCCTTGCTTACTCCGCGCAATCTCCATTCCTAGAAAGTATTTTAACATCCACAAATCTTTGACTTCGAATTCTTTTGCTAGAAGTAGTTTCATGTTTTTGATTTCAGCTATATCATCACCTGTAATAATAATATCATCAACATATACAATTAAAATTATTAATTTACCATTACCTGTGTTTGATGAACATGGTGTGGTCTGTTTGGCATTGTTTGAACCAATTGTTTTTTTACCTCTTTTGAAAACTTGTTGAACCATGCTTTGGGTGATTGTTTCAGACCATATAAGGATTTTTGAAGTTTACAAATGTATTGTTTCCTTGGTCAAACCCAAGAGGCTGAGTCATGTAGACTTCTTCTTCCAACTCACCATTTAGAAATGCATTCTTTATGTCAAGTTGGTGGATTCCCAATCTAATTTTGCTACTAGGGACAGTAGAACTTTAATGGTATTTAAATTTAGCAACTGGAGAAAAGGTTTCACTAAAATCGATTCTATATGTATGAGTGAATCCTTTTGCAACCAATCTAGCTTTGTACCTCTCAATTTTTCCTTTCTCATTATATTTAATTGTGAAGACCCACTTGCAACCTACAGTTCATTTACCTGGTGGTAGGCTGACCAGAGTCCAAGTCTGATTTTTTTGTAATGTTGTCATCTCTTCAAGAACAGCTTTTCTCTATTTTGAAATATTTAGGGCCTCCCGAATATCCCTAGGAGTAACAATATTAGACAAGCTAGTAGTAAATGCTTGAAAAGAAGACGATAGATTAGTATAAGATACAAACCTATCCATGGGATATTTAATTATGTTCCATTTTCTTACAGTAATGGGAACATCAAGATTAAAAGTAGTATTTAAACTGCTGCTTAAATCTGATTATGTTCCTGTGAGGGATTCCTACTCACCGGCCTTGACTCCGGCTTGTGTTGGTGATTCATGATTTCATTTAATTTTGGTTGCCTAGTATAGACAAAAGGTTCAAAGTTGATCGAGCTGAACTCTTTTTTCACACAATAACATCATTAGTTTGGGGAACAATAGGAACTGTAACATCATCATTAGTTTCGGAAACAATAGTAAATGTAACATCATTGGACTTGGGATCATTTTCAAAGATTTGATGTATAAAGGGAATTGATCAGACATCTAATCCCTATGAATGAATTTTTCCGTCTCATCAGAGTATTAGTCTCCCTCAAGCGAAACATCAAGTAAGAAATAAGGTTTTGTTTCAAAAAAAGTGACATCCCAGGAGATGAAAATCTTTTTTGTTTTCGGGCAAAAACACCGATATCCTTTTTGTATAGCAGAATATCCAAGAAAAATAGTTTTGATTGATCTAGAATCAAATTTGAGTTTCCCGATTTTTTCTATGACAAAAGTGAGTACATTGTATAAAAAGTTTTTGGGGGCTGAAGATTCCTTTTGAATAAAAGATAGGGATATTTGTTTCCAAGCAGAGAATAGGGTGTTTGAAAACTGCAGTCTCGATTGGAAGTCGATTAATTAGGTATGCAACAAGTTAAAAATGGCATCTCCACAAATGACGGTTCTTATTCAAGAACCCCATTTTGTCAGTGTATATACACACACGAGCTCGTGAATTATGATATACATCTAAAAAAAATTGTTAATGCAGTAGTTAAAATATTCCCATCCCTGGTTCCGGCATTTGATGGATTTTTATAGAGAAGTTTCTAAACCGATTTCTTGAATCTACTGTTACAAAATCTCAATTACTCTTCTAAATTACTTCTGACTTTTGTGGGGTTTAAGGAGTGATGAAACCTAAGTCGACGAAAGCATATCATCAATAAATGTGATGAACCACTTATGGCCATTTGATGTAGTTACTTTAGAGGGACCCCACACATCATTAAAAACGGGCCAAGGGGTATAACCTCAGCGGTAAAGTGTAATGTAGCATGCTTCGGGCAAATTGACACACATCACATTGTAAGTGCATGTTATTTTGAACATTTAACTTAGGCAATAATTTCTGTAAATAATTAAAATTTGGATGACCAAGTCGATAATGCCATAACATAATGTCATCAGAATCCAAAATGTAATTAAAATAATTTAAAAGTCAAAGATGCATCGAGGTTCCAAGCATTTGACTTAAAACGTAAATGTTCATTTGCAAAATAGTAAAAAGCCAGCTACTTAATCTTGAATTGCCAATCGTCAAGCTCGACGTTCGATCTTGAAAGATACAAGAATCGGGAGAAAATTGAGCTATGCAATTATTATCATGGGTAAGTTTACTAATGGACACTAAATTACAGGCCAAATGAGGAATATAAAGAACATTTTTAAAATCGATTTTCTGAAGAGACATAATTTCTCACCCCTCCCTTAATTAAAACTCCCCTGGCCGTTATACACACACCCAAACAAAGGTTGGATTTTGGGATGAAATGATTATTTTAACCCCCCCTCTATTTTCAAGAGTACTAGTTAGGAAGTTTCATTAAGGGCAAAATTATCATTTGGCTAAAAAACACATATTTGGTATGCCAGAGCAAGTACGCTTCCCATTAAAACCGGAGCCCCATTAGCAACCCATACAAATTCTTCCTGATTGTTTATTCTATCACAATAAGATTTTTTTTATTTGGGTTGGTGTGATTATTTTCACCAGTAATCCCTCCATTCCAAAGTTGATCAAACTTGGGGTTGTGGGGAGTTGGGATTTCACTACTATTCCAATTGTGCTCTTCATATTTTTCTTGATTCACTCGATTGGGATCTCTGGGGTTTGGGGTCGATAGTGAAGGCTCCAGCTGTTCCTTGCTGAATGTTTGAGCTATTCCTGGTTTGTGTTACTGCATTGCCTCTTGGTTGCCGGTGTTGTCTCTCCGACAATGGTCACACCAAGGCCTTTCTGATGGACGAACTCCCTTGGCTTCGTTATTGATTCTGAGTCGATTGGAAGTGAGGGCAACAGTAAGTTGTTCATCACTTGAGTGGATAATTATGTTTGAGTGGGTGATCATAAGGTCACTTGAATTAGCTTCTGAGTCGGGCTCATTATTTGTTGATTTGATAGAACCATTGAGAGGCGGCCATAGGAAAAATATAGAACTTGGGCTCTCGATACCATAAAGATAACAAGAATTGTGAATAATATATTTCTCTATATTAAATTTGATGTGTTGGGCTCAAATTTGACTCTCATTATGAGATTGATGTTAAAACATAACATATGTGTAAACAACTAAACATGCAATAAAGATTTCTTGAGCTTTCTCTTTGAAGTATATGAAAAATGATGTTAAGATAGATTTAGGGTGGAGAATAAAAATAGAAATAACAGTTTTAAACTACTCCTAATTGATCAACACTTACATACAAATTGGGATGAAGTAATATTTCATGACAACATAACCTGACAATATCATATGTCGACTTGTTTATGATTTACATTTTATGCATGCACTTGTTCATATAAATTTCAATGCAACCTATACATATTTAAGCAATTGCAAGGCTTCATTAGTGTTTATTTCCTATTAATTCTCCCCTAGTGCAAATTGATAGGGTGTAGGCTTAAGATTTGTACCATTCATCCAGCTTTTTCAGAAAGGATGGCAACAATATCTTCTTTAGCTTTTTCAAGAGCGAGCGATAAATTTTCAGGCTTCCTTCCACCTGCCTGAGCAAAATTAGGACGGCCACCACCACCTCCACCACACAACTTGGCTATAGGTCCGATGAATTTGCCCGCACTGAGTCCAAGTTCAACAACTCCAGGAGTGAAAGCTGCAATAAGACTTACTTTCCCATCTCCAGGACAGGAACCCAAAATTATTGCTGCTGGGTCTTGTAATGTACCGACTAAATAATCAGCAGCACTCTTCAATGAATCAGCATCAACATCATCCATGCACTCTACTAGTACCCTGAATAAAGATATCTCTCGAGTATATTGAAACTGAAACCAACTATAGTAATTCTTATACATTCTTAAGGATATACAAAATTCCAATTTTTGGAATGCTATGAATATGCTGTTCAAGTGTCAAGGTATGGAGGTTTTCAGACTAATAACTATATTGCAAAGAATTGTACCAGGACATTACAAGGGATTTCTCTAGCTGTCCATTATTTATAGCAAAAAAATGGAATGGCTTCACTTTATTATTATCACCAAGTTTTTGCAAGAGCTTCACTGTTTTATGTATATTCATAGCTCACACAGAGGAACACAGGGTCAGTTCTGAGGGGAAGTCGGGACTTCGTGGCCCCTGATTTTGGGGCCCCAAATTATTTTTTGTTTCATATAATATATAGTTACTTTGAGCAATTTTCATACCTTGTATTTGGTTCAGTGGTTCAAAACTCTCAATATTAGCCAAAGGTTGTTTGTTCGATCCTCTATATTGTCCAACAATTTTTTATGTTCGTTTTTTTATCATTATTACTCCCAAGTCTAGCTTTCCAAGTCTTTATTATCAATGAACATACTTCTAATTATAATTTTCTTTTCAATTTGTGATAGATATCCATCTAAAATTTATCATAAAAATTAATATTTAGCAATTTTGTTTGACTAAGTTTTTCAAATGAATCTAATTATATCTTTTGTTTGAATACTCCATATCTAAAAATATATTAATGGTCAAATTTAAGGCTTAGAGAAGTCATATTTTCAAGAACTACCTTCATGATCAAATTTTACAAATTTTATTATCTTAATTTTTTTTATGATCTTAAATAACATACAATTTTGATTGGATGAAAATGATTAAAAGAATAGTGAAAAAATAAGTTGAGAATAACATATTTTAATATTTTTCACAAAAAGAATATATAACATATTAAATATATTGGGTTCAAAATTTAAACACTCAACTCATCAAAATTTGAAATTGAACGATATTTTAAGAGTGGTTGAGACATAATTTAAAGGGGCCCCTTTAACTTATTTCGCCCCGGGCCCCGAAAATGTCAGGACCGGGAGGAACAAGCAACATAAAGCTTAGATTGGAAAGGCAATACCTGATTTCTCTAGAAGTTCCTGTGCTAAATGCATTGCTAGCAAGGGCAGAAGCTTTATATATTGCTGCTTTTGAACGTGCAGCTGAAACTTCATTCCTGGCCGCCCGTAATTCTTCTAAAAGACCATCCACTCTTGATGCGACTTCTTCTGCTTTCACCTAGAAGATGCTTATTTAATGTCAGAACTATTCATGTTTCCTTTTTTCGCATGTTTCTGTATCAGCATTAAAAGTAAAAGCCGAAGGTCCATTCGTCAGCGTAATGAACACGTCACAAGTGTGTGTAATTTAATCATGCCCTAATTTAAAAAGAAACATTATATTTAACGTTGAAGATTTCTTCAAAAGAGAAGAGGAGAAGGCGTGAAGGTATTTTTGTTGGTACTTATGAGTTGAGGTTCAATGAAGAGGAATGGGCTACACAACCAGAAGGGAAATCATCCTCCAATCAGAAGTACACATATAAGCAGTGCAAGTGATTAGGGGCCATACTTTGAGGGTGGAACAAAGCTGCTTCATATAATTATCCCTCACACTAACATACTCGATAAAAGCTTCACCAGCAACCGCTTCAATACGCCTGATACCCGAGGCAATCCCTTGCTCAGATATAATTTTAAAGCCACGTATGTCAGAAGTACAGCTGACATGGGTGCCCCCACATAACTCCATAGAAACACCAGGAACCTCCACAACGCGTACCTGTAAGTTCAAGTCAATGCATTCCCATCAAATAATGTTACAAAAGTTAAAAAAAAAAACACAACTCATGTGAAGACAAAAATTTACTTCATGAATTTATGTTTTCATCTAATTGAATATGGTATGCCAGTATGCCACTATGCCAATATGATCTAGGAATAGAGAACATTTATTAATATTGATAAAGGTAAAAAGAAACCAAGTGGCATATGTCAATGTAATATACTTCTAAATAGCCAGTCTTGATTCTTGAATATACATTAACTTAAATCCAGATAAAGAAAAACCAAACGTTTTACCATTTGAACAACAAAAAACAGTAAAGCCAGTGAAAACATTTCATTCTGATTTTCTTAAGCAGTTTAATGATATTGGTAAGAGAAACAAAGGAAAAGGAAAGTAATTTTTTTTTATCATATTCCTTCTATGATAACTAAACCTCTATACAGAGGCTCAGTAGTCCGACTCAATGCATGGCTTTGTCCTTCACCTTCTGCGTCAAAGCAGTTCAAGAGCCCTAATGTCCATGTTCAAAAGAACAACAGAATACTTAAACATAAATCGTACCTCATCTCCGTACTTTTCTCCAAACATTGCAATAGCCCCAGCTTGTTTCGCATCAACCAAAGGCATAACCTTTGTTTCCAGAAAAGTCCCATCTCCTATCCATTTATTTATTATTCCTTCAATTTCCATGAGCTCGTGTTCTTGAAGAGGTCTATGGAAGTTGAAATCAAATCTAAGGCGCTCAAAAGATACTAATGAACCAGCTTGAGATGTTTCCTTGCCTATGACCTCTTTAAGTGCTGCTTGAAGCAAATGGGTGGCAGTGTGATGGACCTGTTGGGAGATAAAATTCTAAAGATCAAACCTGTCCATAAATATAACAAACATTTATAGTATTTCGGGCAGAAGATGAATATAATAACTATATTTAGTTCTAGAATATTATCTTCTATGCCCCATGATTTATACAAATACCTTAGCTCGGTGCCTCAGATTTGGGTCTACTGCAGCTTGGACTTCTCTGCCGACCTCTATAGAACCACCTTTAACAATTCCTTTGTGGATAAATATGTTACCTAAAGATTTTTGGACATCTTTAACTTCAATTACAGTTGTCTGCTGGTTTTCAGTTTCTGTAACATATAACAAACCGTGGTCACCTATTTGGCCTCCAGATTCAGCGTAAAAGGGGGTTTTGTTTAACATAACTTCAACTTCACTTCCTTCAGTAGCCCGAATCACGGGACTACCATCGATTAAAAGACACTCAACCACTGCCTTTGAGGAAAGAGTGTCATAGCCTAGAAATTCAGTGTCGGGGATTCCTTTACCAAGCTCTGCAGCATCTTCAACTGATAATTTCACAGTATTGTGTGCTGCCTGTGATTGACGCCTTTGATTCTCCATCTCAATCTCGAATCCATTCATGTCAATGCTTACTCCACTTTTATCAGCATCTTCTTTTGTTATTTCCACAGGAAAGCCATAGGTATCATATAATATAAATGCATCCTTCCCAGAGAGACATGGTGCAGTCTTGTTCTTCTTCGCATTTAAGACTGCATCGTCCAACATTTGCTCTAGAAGTTTTTCTCCTCTCTCAAGTGTTACTACAAAGCGTAATTCTTCCCTTCTTAGCTCTTCGAGAATACGACCAGCTCTGCTTTCCACATCTGGATCTATCTGTGTACTTAATTCAATTACTTTTTCTGCAATTCTGGGTAAAAACGCTCCTTCAGAGTCTCCCATCCCATCCCCCTTTATGCCTAGTAATCTTCCAGTTCGAACAGCTCGTCTGATTAACCGCCGAACTACATACCCTCTTCCAATGTTAGATGGAAAGACACCATCAGATATAAGAAAAACTATTGCTCGCATATGGTCGCCGATAATCTGATGAATGAAGGTTGAATAGAAAGAACAAATAAAATAAGTAAGCACAAACATGTTCATCAGTTGCAGAGAATTTAAGAAGTGACAAATTCTGCACTCGCCACCTTAAGTTTGGTTTTGGTGGGTTCGTTCACGCCAGCATATGAAATATTTGCTAATTTTGAGACCTCCTTGATGATTGGAAATATTAAATCGGTTTCATAATTGTTTGAAACCTGCAGAAAGAAGTCATTGTGTGAACAGAAACATGTCTAAGAATAGAATTATTGGTAAGAAATAGGACTTTCTGAAACAAATTCCGTCTGGGATTAGGTCTGTGTTCTGTACCTTCTGAAGTATCCTAGCCATTCGCTCTAAGCCAAGCCCTGTGTCTATATTCATCTGTTTGAGGGGCTCGAGGGAACCATCATCCTTCTTGTTATATTGCATAAATACAAGATTGTAGAACTCTATAAATCTGGAATCGTCTCCAAGATCCTGACGCAATTAACATAAAGAAGATAAAAAAAGGGTTTTCAGCATCGTTGTTTGTTAGTGAGCAAATAGTTAAGAAAAAATAATACTTACAACATCTATTAGTCCTCTTTCTGGATGGAAATCATAATATAACTCAGAGCATGGGCCACAGGGACCAGTTGCTCCACTAGTCCAAAAGTTGTCTTCCTCACCAAGCCGTTTTATATGATCTGCAGGAACGCCCACCTGATGATAACAGCAACTTTATGTCTAAGAATAAATTTCAATAGAGCAAATATCACTCAGCATAGCTTTACAATCAAGTGAAGCTTAGCGCTTAGAAGAAAGAAGCAACAGAGTTTCAAAAATCTATTAAGTGGTTTTAAGTTTAGAACATTCGTATACAAAGCAGTATACAAGTACATAAAGAAAAATATTTTTGGCTGATTAATTTGAACTTTAATGTTTCATGCCAGGAAATAGATGGAACTCTTATACAATCTACATATAATGTGGGAAGTCCAAGTACCAAATTCACTGCCTAATTCCTCCATGATGATGCTTTTCACCCTCCAGTTTTCAATTATGCCAAAAAATATACCGGAACAACAACTTTCATTCAGATGTAGATATCGTTATACTCTACTAGGCTTGATTGGAATGACACAATAATAACTAACATAAAAGCCACTTACCTTCATTTGAAAATTGTCAACCTAATGTCTAAACATGGGGAGGTAAATATGGCAATAGAGTTTATTTGAACTTTTAATACATTAGTTGAAAGACAAAAAAAAACACATCACAAGGAATTAAGTGGTGAAGTAATACTTCCCTTGCATAGTGGGAACATTAAAAATACTACCATGCAAACTGTATATTCCCTTACCTCCTCAAGCCATATCGTCAAAGCTTCATCATCATCTTCGTAGACGCTTACCCACAATCTCTCAGCTGGTAATCTAAACCTGTAATGAAACACAACACATTCAACGATATAGTGAGATTATTTTGATATATACAAAAATTATGAGATGTTAAACAAAAGACTGTAAGCATACTCCACAGTTGACAACTCCCAGGCCCATCTGATTGCTTCTTTCTTAAAATAATCTCCAAAACTAAAATTCCCAAGCATCTCAAAGAAGGTATGATGCCTAGATGTCTGTCCCACATTTTCGATATCATTTGTGCGGATGCATCTTTGAGAAGTTGCAGCACGTGGCACCTCCCTGGGAGCCTGACAAGTATAAATATTTATACTTAACACTAACCAAAAACACTATTAGCATAGTAGCAAAGGTGTAAACTAAAAGGTTTATTTTTCTGCAAAAACCCAAAGCACTTGGTGATCTTTACAGAAGCAAGATATAGAATGGATGTGTTTTAAAGATATAACAGGTAACAAATCTGGGGATTAAACTTGTTCCTGCAAAAAAGAAAAGCCAATTTGACATAATTGTATTTGTGGACTAACAATGCCTAATAGATTTATGGATGGGTCACTTCCTTAAGTCCGTTGTCTTGATGAAAAGAGCATATAACTCCTCTACTATATAAAATTAGATATCGTAAAACCAATGCAACCAAATTACTTCACTTGGTGCTCGCTTCGTTTTGACTTTTGAAGGATCTAGTTACCTTTTTTGCTTGTCAACAATCTTAACGTTTGAATAAGATTTATCACTAAACTAATTAACATAATATTATGAAATCTATACAATGTTGTAATATTTCAAATGTAATTTCACATGAAAATACTAGTTTACTGAAAAAAATTAAGTGAAACTGTAAGAGTTTTAATATCAAATCTTAGACGTTTAAAATTAAACAATAATCAAATGGGTCACTCAAATAGAGACAGAGGAAGTAAATGTTTACAAAAAAAATCACCTTTCCAAGGAATATAGGCTTGAACTGTAGCATTCCAGCAATTGTAAGCAGAACTGTTGGGTCATCTGGGACAAGAGAAGCACTTGGAAGGACTTTGTGGCCTCTTGCAGCATAAAAGTCCAAGAATCGTTGGCGTATAGCATTACCACTAATTGGAATATTCCTATGCTCGTCTTCCACAATTTCCTCAATTATGGGTTGTACAGAAGCTGAAACAATCCCCACAGAGTTTCAAAACTATTTGATGTTTGAAGCTGATAAAGGATAGAGGGGGAGGTATTAAGGCTTGAAAAGAAAACAGAATCAGATGGTTCAATATAATGATGTTGAAACTTTTTTTTACTAGAGAAACATATTACTTACAATTTAAACCCTTATCTATAGAGGGGATTCTAAAACCAACCTAAGCTGCACACCAAAATTAACTCTCCGGTAACTTCTAGGAAATATTCTACGGAAAACCGAAAGCCTCAAACTGAACAAGAAAAATAACTATTTAATACAGAGGATTCTTAGACCAGGGGAACTAAAGGCCAAGTATAAAAGGGATGCCTTTTCTACAAACTAAAAATCTCTATTACGCAAATACCAGATACAAAATTACTAAAGAGAAGTTGCATAATATTATTCAAATTTAGGATGTCACTCCCTGATGAGTTGGGATAATCTCCTCATGCCCCAATCGACATTATGCATTGCAGACATTATATTAGATTTATTCACACCCTCCCATGATGTACAACCACACAATAATGGTGTACGAAACGGGGTACATAAGTTAGAGAGATGATATTCATCGGACTCCAATGATGAAGTCCTTCTTTATTCTATAAATTACTATAGGCGATGCAACTTTCAAGCCAAAAATAAAAAATTCCAACGAGCCTTAATCCCTCGTAAAATAGGTAAACTCAATCCTTCTATTAAATCAGTACACACAGTTGGAAACTCGTAATTCTCAAGAAAACAAAAAACAAAACAAAAAATTAAGAAGAAGAATGTTAATGCACCTCTAGTAGTGAAACTGCATTTCTTGACAAGATTCCTTCTATTCAAATTACTTGGGAAAACAAATTCCATAGTCTGCATGATGAAACTTGTATAATACCTGTAACCTGTTTATAAACTCAATCCATTATTATATTAAAACACAATTATGCTCTAAACAAGCAATAAAATAATAAATAACTTAATATGAATGTTACAACTCACAACTACTATATTAAAGCTAATGCATCATTAATCTAGTAAAGCAAGTAAGCAACTACTATATTAATTCATTCGGAGATAGAATCAGAGAACTTCATTCTTCCATTAAATTCCACTTTGCTTTACCCATAAACCAAATCAAAGTCTTATCCCACTAAGTGGATCGGCTATATTAATACGACGTCTTCATTTAACTCCAAAAATTCGAATATTTTTCCTCTAAAAACAAAAAGCTTAGCAGTTGAAGAGAAGAGACTAAAATCAAACCACTTCACTCTGCCATTGAATTCTACCTTGTTGAACCCATAAAGGAAACCAACTCGTATCCCACTAAATGGGGTCGGCTATATGAATACAAGGTCTCCATTCCGCTCTAAAAATCGAATCTTTTTCCTCTAAAAACAAAAGCTTAGCAGTTGAAGAAAAAGAAGATACAAAAATCAAACTTCATTCTGTCATTGAATTCTACTCAGCTCAACCCATAAACGAAACAAGTCTATCCAACTAAATGGGATCGACTATATGAATACGTCACCATTCAGCTCTAAAAAATGCAATCTTCTAATATGAAAACTACACGCTTAGCAGTTGAAGAAAAAGAAGAGACTCAAATCAAACAACTTCATTCTGCCATTGAATTCTACTTTGTTCAACCTATAAACGAAACCAACTCGCATCCTACTAAATGGGGTCGGCTATATAAATACAACTCGTCTAAAAATCGAATCTATATTTTCCAAAAACCAAAAGCTAACAGAAGAGGCAAAAAAAACCTTTTCTTGAATTTGGGTATATGGAAACTACTTTCCCACCATGGCAGTGTGGTAGCATCATCAAGCTTCCCATCTCTCTTACTCTATCTTACATATATTAACACACTCTATATCAATAATATTATATGTATATGCTCAATACAAGAGTGTAGTTTACTGCTCTTTGGTTGTCATGAAAGACTTGGTTTTTTCTCTACACTCTCTACTCAAGGGAGGTTAAGAGGGAAGAAGTACAGAGGATAAGCCTCTTCAGCATCTCCACATATAAATTTCGGATTAAACCCTCTCAAAACCTTGATAAAAGTATAATAACATTTTTCCCATTTAAGAATGAAGTAAATTTTACATATATATCCCTAATCAATAACTAAAATAATAATTAATAAATATAACTTCAATACATTACAAGTATATACTAAAATAAAACTATTATATCAGATTGAAATTTCTAAACGATAAATTATTATTTCAAATAAAACAAAATTTTTAAGACAAGAATAAAACCTGAGGAAAGAAGATAACGAATCCGCTTCAGCCGCTGTGAACTTTAAGTGTTCTAATTTAACAGACGCACCTGCCATTTTTAGTGCATCCCCCGCGCGACGCACTTCGATCAATAAAGGCTTATGAGGAATCGAAATTCATTTAATCTCAATACCATGTTCACAACTACCCCACCTCAGAGGTTCATTTTAAGAATGAGCCGAAATTATTATAATTTTAACTATCAATTTTTTTTAGAAGACTGCACTATATCAGTTGCAATTAAAGGTGTCAAATGACTATTTTGCCCTAATTGAAAGTTACTCAATTAGTGAACATTATAGTACTTCCACTCCTAAAAAACACTATTCTATGGTGGATATAACAACTTGGGACTAAAAGTAAGGATGAATTTCGTCTACAACCGAACTATCACGAATATTTCAAATTTACCCCACAATAATTTCGCCAATCTAAATGAGTAATTTCAAACCATTAATATTTTAAATTAATTTCGATAATATTTCCCATTTTCCAACGCGAGCAAATAAACGGAACTTGGGCCCGCTTCGGTGGACAAAAACGGAGAAAGGCAAATTTAGAAGGTCAGTGCAGCTCAAACGGTATGAAATTTGTCAGAGAAGAGAGGCAGTTTGGTGATTGGGTATTAGTGAAAGGGTCAAGGATGTTTATGTTGATGCAAGAAAACACAAATGCTTGTAGCCGAATAGACAAAAGCGCACACATAAGCATCTCATATGGAGACTTATATTCAATGTATTTCCTATTAAAACTAGGCTTCATTTCATGCATAAAGAATGTGAGATAGAGTTTCTTCTGTGGACAGTTTAGTAGAGTATATTTTCCTCCATTGTCCGGTCTGAATAGGGTATGCGCATACCTTGGAATATCACATCCATTGTGAGAATTAGATATTATATCCTGTGGCTTCAAAAGTTGGATCATAAAGGAGTAAGAGTGTCAATTTCTGCCAATGTACAATTGTCTTAAAAGTGAGGATAATCGAATCTAACAATTCACTTATTGACAAGGCCAAGATTATTTGTAGCACTAGGAACAATATTCACATGACAAAGATTCGTAGAAATTATAATAAGAGTGCCAATAATCTTGCTATTTGGGCCAAAAGTTAAAACGGGAGTAGTGCAATCCCTCTCAATGTAATACCGGATTCTGCCTTTTGTGATCGAGCTACTACTTGTTCTAAGGTAGTAGCGAATCTCAATGATTTTTTCAAATAGATTTGCTTGCATGTACTATGTACGATTTTTTTCAACACCTTCTTTTTCAATTCCCAACATTCCACTTCATTTTTTCTCTCTTTCACATAATAATTCAACAATCATTCAACTTTTACATTCTACAATGGTTTTGTTTAATAAAATTCAACACCTACCCCACCACTTTTATCCTATATTCTTATTTACTTTTATTTTTGATTTTTATGATTAAAAAATTATAATAATTATCATTTATAATTAAATAAGAATAATTAACACTTAAATAAATTGTGGTATAAAAAATGAACCAAATAATTTTGATATCCAAATCAAATGAACTAAGTTTCTATTTATAGAGGGGAAAAATGATGAATTTTGGTATAAAAAAAATTATTATCAAATAATTGGAATAGGATAGAAAATTTGAAAATCCAAAGGACCAATAGAAATTGAACACGCAAGGCCCTTATCTCCTCATCTCTCAGCTTCCCGAGGCTCAAGCACCCGGTCGGGGTGTGTGAGACACGCCCGACGCGGCCCCGTAGCATATATGACTTCATGACCTATTTCAAAGAATTCAACATTGCTAATATTTTCCTCCCATTTAATAAAGATCAACTATTTTTTTTCAACACCCCCTCCAATGGTTTGAGATGTTGGATTTTTTTTTTATTGGTATACTAAAATAAGAAATTAGAGAAGACTAAGTTGAAGATTTGCATGATTTGTTAAACTCCACAAGACTTAAACTTAATTAATTCCAATACTTTAATTTATTGCTTGTTTGTTAATGAATTATTTTAAATGCTTAATAAATTATACTTATCAAAATCCTTAACAAAAAAAATTGCTAAATTCCTAACTTATTTTTACCTCCTTAATCAAATAATCCTACAATTCACCTCTACCCACCTTCTAACCCTAAAAGAAACAACCTCTTCTCCTTTCTTCACCTTACACATTCTTCTTTCTCCAATTTATCATGCTAATAATTTTATCCCTTTCTATTCAATTTATAATACTCGGATGTATTATTTTTTAAATTCTTTGTATTTTATTCAATGAATTGTATTGTTAATACCAAGAGTCAATTATTTTGTCGTTGTTTTGTTAATTCTTTGTATTTTCAATTTAATTCTTTGTATTGTATTCAATGTATCAGGATTGTATTGTTAATACCTGATTTGCTATCCTCAAGTAACTATAGAACCAAGTGGCTGGCTTTTTTCTAAAGATGTTTTTTGGATGGCTACTCATTGTTATTAACATTGTGTAATCAGATAGCTGATTGTGAGCGTATCAGGTTTGTTCGTTAAATTTAGTATTATTTTCATAGTTTGCTTTTTTTGTTTTCAAAACTACTGACTATCTAGTAGTGACCGACGATGCAGGATAAGTTTTCATACCACAATGCCTTGCATGTATCTCGTAGTGAGCATAAATGTTGGATTGTTGGTTGTGCCCTCCGCCGTCGGATATGTATTTCCAGTTGTTGGCTTTCTCTTCAAACTTTTAATCAATTTGTATTTCCAGTTGTAGGCTTAGTTCGATTTGGTGTCTTATATGTTGTGGTTATATTAAGTGACTTCTAATTTAAGTAAATTAGATAAATAAATCGTTAGTCGCTTTTAATCGGCGAGACTTTGGCAAGGCATTACAGTTATCAGAATAGTTACTCCCTTGTTTTGTTTCTCCCACGGATGGAGGGAGTATGATCTCAGTCCACTCACTGCTAAGCCTGATTGCTCAGTAGATGTTGATGGTCACTGGTGTCAAAACCTCAACTTTTCACTTTCATTGTTCAGTTTTTGTTCATTCTTCACACAGAGAAAAATTGACTGCTTTATTGAACTTGGTATAAAACGACGCGGCGCAACTGCGGCATATTTTAAAAATAGGACTATAAATATTTCTAATATTAGATAGGCTTAAAGATTCAGAGGCATGACAAGTAAACGTGGAAACTGATTGGAAAACCGCAGAGCTTTAAAGTTATTTCTAGATTTATGGCTAAAAGGAAGTCGTTGAAAGTCGCGGTGATAGGATCGAGTTTGAAAAAAGATTCTTGGGAGAATGTTAGGTAGGGTTTGAAAGAGAGTAATTTAGATTTCCCCAGAAACAATTAAAGAATCAATGGGACTACCTCAAAAAAAAATATGTTGCTTGGATGAGATTAGTTGGAAAAACGGGTAATACGCATTACGATCCAATTACAATATATTATAAATTAACACGTATAAATGGGAAGAGCATATAAAGGTTCAAGCGACTTTTTTTAACTATTAGTTTCAAACATATATTAAAAATTAGTTCCCAAATTACAGATACATTCAGAAGCTAAACAATTTCGTAAGCATCCCTTACAATATCATGAGGAGATGCAATCACTTTTCGATGGGATTGGAGCTACTGGAAAATATGCTTGGGGTCCATCTGGCTGGTGGCTTTCCGATAAACGTACAGGTGTCAATCATCTGCTAGTACATCACAGTCCCAACTTGACGACGGGCCATATCTACAATACCAAGATGAAAGCACAACCAATGCTAAGCGCTAAAGACAAAGAAATAAAATCATTTTAGCCACAGAAACAACAGATGAACTTGATAATCAGCTATCAGCAGTCAATAGCTTTACTAAACCTCATTAACTCGAGATACCCACTATCAAAGAATGTCAAGTGAAGTCTGATGACATGCACCATTCTCCTTGAGATCTCTTATATTAAGTGCAGCTGTGCAATTTTTTCTGTGAGGAGTAAAGTTTGAGGAGGGAAATTGAATGGATGATATCATGATAAGCCTTTAAAGAAATACGCCTTTGAGCTTGATTACTTATGATTGAAAGTGAGGAAAGACTAATATTCTTCTAAAAAATTTAGGTGGAATAATAAGCTCGAATGCCCATTTTCTTATTTGAATAAGTTTTGATAAGTTTGTCAGAATGACGTATTATTGTCTTTTTTTGTTTCTTGTTTGAAGATTGTCCTATTTTCTATGGTGATGAACTATATTTTAATTGTCAATTTAATGGTTGTTTTTTTCAATAGTTAATCAGTTAATTGACAATATCCTTGAACTATTGCATATGATAATTACCAAAGAACTACTAGTTTTATATAACTAATATGAATATATTTTATTGTATGTAGTATGTTAAATCACAATCCGGCTGAAATTAATGGGGTTCACATTATACTTACACCGGCTTATGAAGAAAATAAGATTAAGGCGGATCGCAAAGATGACTCGATTCTTCTAACGAGATCTTTCACCGGGTTGTAGGCATTTAAATAACTATATCTTAAAATGGAACCTTGGTTTCATTGCCGCGGAAAATGCTTAGGATGTATTTGAGACCTCTATGCACGCAAGCATTTTCAAGAAAGAATTGGTTGCAAGATAGTCAGCATTTATCGGTTGAAGAAAAGATTGCACAGCTTGCTTACTTTGAGTAAAAATATAGCAATCGTAAGCTGTGAAACGGATTTATTCAATCATTCGCTTACATACATAACATTTCTATGAAGTTCTTAATGTTATGATTTGCATCTCCAAATAGATGATTGTCTTTACTTAATAGTGATTCATTTTACCCATCAAAAATCGATCTCATCAACGATTTTAGAGAAATTTTAGTGGTTCCATAGCATTAGATGGAACTTCGAGTTAAGACTGCCATATCTCCTATTGAACAAAACACCATTTAGGGGAGAGAAGGAGAATTTATCGTAATGCTTGTATGTGATTTTATATGATTTTTTACTTTTTGTGGTGGCCGGATGGGAAGCGAGAGTCGCATGATTCTCGAGTGTCGGCTGTAAATAATTCAATATCCGACTAGTAATTTTCCTATACCACCTCCGTGCTCGTACTAAGACTTATTTTAAAATATTTAAATGGTAATACACTATTGCAATATCAATTTTATATTTTAATTTTATAGATAAGTATTATTTATGTGATGTATAGTCACATACTCGTGCATTCATGGCTCCATATCGCAATCGCGCCATCGCTGGGCGTATTTTCAAAAATAATCGGCCTGATTTAACAAGAGAAGAACTTTTCAATAGAGCACATGCAAAGTTGAGAAATGTCATTGAACGTACTTTTGGAGTTCTTAAAAATCGGTTTCCGATTCTCACAGTGATGCCATCTTATCCATTTCCAACACAAAGAAATATCGCAATAATATCTGTGTGGCTACGCATAAAATTTTATTCAGAGAGGGATAAAATGCAATTATTTCTCCCTAATGTTTGACGATGATAAAGCAACATGTGAGAATTCACGAGGCAATAATGGAGACTCTTCTAGCGATCAACATCAGTTTAATACAAGACGTGCAGATCAAATATATATGATTAATCTACGGAAAAAATCGCTAACCGCTTTGTACTTGAAGTTAATTACGTATGACGAGCGCCAAGAATCAGTGTTCATTTTTTTAACAAAGGTGATGTCTCTAGATTATAGGTTCAAAATGAAGACAAATGGTTATTTTCTTATTAATTGAAGAATTAAAAGTATAATTTTTTCAAGATGTATACTTTGATCAATTTTATTGAATTTTTATATGTTTTTTTTTATAAATTTTAAATATTTTTAATGATATTAGAATTTATTTATATTTTAATATTTATTTAATCAAATTATTATAGTTATAATCTAATTAATAAGATTTATTATTTAGTTATCTATGATAGTATTATTTATTTAATATATGATTCATATATAAGTAAACGAATTCAAGTAGAGTAAAGTTTGCCAAACAACTTAATTTAAGTCTTTTTTTTTGAACTTATCAAACATCTAAATATTTTTTAAGTATCTTATTTAGCCTGCGAATTGATCTAAAAGTAATTCGGGCCACTATTCGCCGTATTTTGCTGGGCCAAATTTAACAAACACCCTGCGCCAAGCAATCACCTTTATCGGGCCACTATTTGTAGAGGAGATGTTGACACTTTTTTTTATCTAACTTTCTATTTGCCCATTTTTACTTTATAAATATGTAGGTTCAAGTGTCCACTTTCATCAATCTAAGACTATTGCAATAACATATCCTAAAATATCTTTTTTCTTTCGAAATATGTCATCTACCGACTTTTGTATTCCACCCCCTAATAATGCTTTAATAGCGAATAGATTGTTGGATGACATTTATTATCATGAGGAAAGAGTCGAAGAGTTTCACAAAATTAAAAGTAGTACTGAATGTAGAATTTATAATTATTTGGAAGAAATAAGAAACCTTTGTGGCATGCTAGATGAATTGAAGAGATAGAGCAAAAGTAGGAAATCAAAAAAGATATCGAGAAAAATTTCACCCTTGTGGCTGAAATGAATGAATATGAAGAGTTATTACAGAAGGCTCCCCTTCTTAGAAATAGTACCAAACTTCAAATTGTAGATGAAATGAATAGCATTGAGATTTTGCGTCTTACGCTCATAGATGGGCACATTAAATTTAGGTGGTACTATTGTTTAACGTATACATAGTTTATAGTATATCAAATGAAGTAAGTTTAGATTTTAAATTAGTTTAAATTTCTATCTTTGTAATTTGTAATTTTTATAGTTGAAAAAAAAGGATGCTTAGATGAAAATGTTGATATAATGGTCATGTGGACAAATCTTGTTACATTTTGTTTCTACGAAGTATTTTAGATTGTAGTAGTTGATACTAGTAACATGCATGTAAACTAAACATGGACACCATTGATCAATAGGGCTTAATTAAAATTTTAATTATTTTATCTTTAATTTCTATCAATAACTCCACTAATAGGCAACGTTACATTGAGACTTGTCAACAATAAAGTTGTAATTTTCCGAATAACATAGGTTTACGGCTTTACGCAGAGCTAAGTCCTACTTCTTGCAATGAATTAAATAGTTCCTTAACTAATATGCAGTGGAGTATAGCGATAATTCTCCAACTGGAAGTTATCCTACCAAATAAAGAATTACCTTAACTGATTAGGAATGTGCTGAATCATTACATAACTTTTATTCTTTGTTGGCCTCTCAAAGCCGTTGAAAGTGCCAACCGGCCCTCCCTCCTCCGAATTGGACTAAGGTGTTTTGCCTCCCCTCATCAAACTGCCGGGATAAGGTCAATCTCCATTATAGAAGTGCTCTTCGATTTTCTTTAATCTCCCATGAATTATGGGTACTAACTATTTTCAACACTAGACACATTAACTATCTAGATAAAATATACAAGTCTAAATTATCAAATTCATCCTTTTTATCAGCTCATATCAATCCATAGTAAATTACATAAGTCTTCAAAGGTTCTTAGTCTCTTCATTTGCATGTGCCTAGGTTGTAGTTGCAGTTCTCTCCATACATGCAAACATTAATCTCTGTAGAGTCACCCATCTCTCCATTCTCATAGGATCTGCAAAATATTTGGAAAAAATTATAATAATGAAAATAATAAATATAATAACTCAACTTAATATGTCCCCAACGTTTTGAAAGTTGTTGTCTAAATCTAAGTCGATTAACTATGTGTCATATGACAACAAATAGGTTGTTTTGAATTTATCCAAGAATGAAGTTGAAACACCATCTTCTACTTTAGAATAAATAAGAAGAATATGTAATGTAGAATGATCTAATTTGCTTTATTTAATCATATTCAAAAAAGCTTATAAAATATAAAATATTTAACTCCATACAAACAAAGTAACACTGGGCGGAGTACCCATAAGCGGCTGCGGCAGGCTACGTCCCCTAATATTTTAAAATTCGACACTTTTTAAAAAAAAATTAATAATATGACGAAATCTTTATGTTTCGTCCATCTTAAATTTAAATAAAATATGCAATATCTCTACTTAAAATATCAAAATATTAATTTGTACCTATATAAAATTATAAATTTATATATTTAAATTTTTCAATAACAATGTTTTTGGCCTCCTCTCACATTAAATCGTGACTCGCCCCTACAAAGTAATGTAAATAATAAAAACAAATAACTAGTTGATGGTTACTAATCGGAAGGAGCAATATCAAAGACAAGAGTCCTGGCAAGTATAGTATATTAGGGGTACATCTCAGACTAACAACAAATACCAATCACTAATAATTAATTATGGATCGTGATAGGAGACAACCTAAGGTACGCCGCCACCAATCCGTGTTCATATATTAGGCAAATAATTAATTATTTGTTCTAATGAAATTTGTCAAGATTTTTTGGTGATGTAGCAGGAAATGAAAATCCCACACATCAATTGCTCACATTCATGTATCTCCAAATTATTGCTCACATTCAATCGATGACAAACAATGACATGATATTAACAAACAATATAATGAAAATTTAAGATAATCCAACAATTCACATCCAAGAAGTCGAAAATAAATATTTCACCTAAAATGGTGTAATAACCTTTACCATGCTTAACACCCACCTTGAATTTCCTTAACATAACTACTACCATGAGTGTAAGTATGCAGATTCACATCCACGACATTGAAACCGCTACATCTTTCTAGCATATAAATCCCTAAAATAAGATTTATTCACCTCATAACACCAATGGCTCAACCCCGCTTATAACGCTTCCACACTACAAACTTCCTTCACTCATGTTTCAATACATAAACATCATACAATCTCTATGTCAAAAAAAAGTGTAAATAACTCAACCAATTACTATGTATTTGAACACTAACCAATATCAACCGTTGAAGACGGTGAGCGGAAGTCCCTAGATGCATCATAATCAAGACAACTCACCACCTCAATACGCAAATGGGCGATAGCAGCAGGACAATAATATGTAGGAACGCAAAATTTTAAATCGAAATGAGCCAAACAAGTCAAAGACTCCCCAATAAACGGGTCGCCACATTTTTAAGCATACGAGGAAAGACGATCACTGTCGCTAACAATCTCCTGTAGAAGAAAGCACGACTGACGGAACTTGGCGACCGAAGTACAAAATGGATAACCAAGTAGCGAAGCATTTGTGCCTTCAGCTGGCATTAAATTAGGTCAAGGTGGGAAGAAAACGGGAGTAGGAGCGTATGCAGTAAAAATCGATGCGACAGACACGCGTTGTACTAATGGTAGCAATGAATAAGCGAGAAATAATAGAAATCCTCCCTCAACCAATTAGAAATTACACTCTTCGCCATTCTCTACGTGAATCGCAAATTGTAACGACTATTTAACTCCACGCGTCGAGTTATTTAGCCTCAAGCTTCGTCCATGAACGCATAACTCAAAGTACGCCGAAATGAAACGACGCTTGAAAAGCTCACGCTGTAGGTAACCATTCCATTGTTTTTAGTATTGTTAATATGTAAGAAAACAATGCTTATAAAAATGTACCATCTTATGGTTTTGTTAACATGTTACAAATAAATTGGTTGTCATAACATTTTATTATTTTGGATTGAAAAAATAAAGATATTATATTTCTTCCTAAATTTTTGGACTTGAAAAAATAGTTGGGCCTATTTCAAGCCAATTGGAAAATTTCAACTCTCTTGGAATCCATGATTCAATTTCGAGTTGTATATCTCACATGTATTTTTAATACTATTCCAACTCAACCTTTACTTTCTTTTCGCTACTACTTCAACCCAAAATTTTAGATCTATCCACCTTTATCAGTCGAACCGAACTCCGGGAGCAATCCCAACCCCAATTCAACTCGACTCATTAACAACCTTACTATGTGTACTAATCCAAACCAAACTCACCATTGTACCATTAAAGTTAATATACTCCGTATATTTAATAGATTATAGACTCATAGATAACACTTACCTCGTTGAAAACCTAATAAGGTGAGTACTTTCTCCCTTTCTTCATTCCAAATGCTTGTTGACTTTCAATTTCTCCTTTAATATTATTTTCCCCTAATTTTGAATTTCCAGGTCAAAATCAAAATCAAAATTGAAATCAAATGCTGAATTAATATTTTAATTAGTGAAATTGAATTATGTATTTTGCACGAGGGAGTAATGTGTACAATCGACAACAGCAGCAGCAGCAACAACAACAACCTCAGCAGCAACAACAACAACAATCTCCTTATTCTCCACATTCAGCTTATGTACCAAAGGTACAATCTTTATTCGGTTTCTGTTTTAATTGGCGTTTTCGTTTTTTCGTGTCCAGTTTTGAACATCAATTACTTACTTTATAGATTTAATTGATGTTTTCGTTTTTTCGTGTCATCAATTTATTTTTAGTTATTATGAAAAAATTACAGCAGCTTATGTACCGAAGGTACAATCTTTATTCAGTTTATGTTTATTGTTTTTTTACTATATCCAATTTAATTTAGTTGTCGTTTTCGTTTTTTCGTGTCATTGAACATCAATTTGTTTTTAGTTATTATGAAAATAGTAGCAGCAGCTTATGTGCCAAAGATACAATCTGTTTATTGTTTTTAGTGTATCCAATTTTATTTAATTGACGTTTTTCGTTGTTTGGGACATCCATTAATTTTTAGTTATGTTATGAAAAATTTAAAGAAAATAATAGCATCAATCTCCTTACCCACCACATTCAGCTTATGTGCTAAAGATACAATCGTTAATCCATGTTTATTGTTTTTCACTATATCCAATTTAATTTAATTGACGTTTTCGTCTTTTCGTATCCACTTTTTGACATCAATTCATTTTTAGTTATTCCGAAAAAATTAAAGAAAATAATCTTTATTCAGTTTCTGTTTTTTTAATACTATATCCAATTTAATTTAATTTTCGTTTTCGTTTTTTCGTGTCTTGAGTTTGGGAAATTAATTCATTTTTAGTTATTATGAAAGATTCAAAGAAAATAATAGCAGTAATCTCCTTACTCTCCACATTCAGCTTTATGTGCCAAACTTAGAATCTTTAATGTGTTTATTGTTTTTACTACTGGTATTGCCGATTTAATTTAATTGGAGTTTTCGTTTTTCTCGTCAAGTTTGGACATCCATTACTTTTTAGTTATGTTATAAAAAGTTTAAATAAAATAATGTTGTGAAAATATTTGAAAGACTTATCCAATTATATAGGGAGTAGAATTTATTTTTATTGGAATAATGAATGAAAGATAATTGATGTTAAAGGTTGACATGGACAGATGAAAACCTCAGTTAAAGTGAATTGGATTGGAGGGAGTATTTGTGTGATTTTCAAATATGGGCAATGTTTTTATTCGTTTTCATTACTACCACTATCCCAAAAGATTGTCCACTTTAATTTTCAGTGGTCAAATTTAACAAAAAAAATTCAATGGTCAAGATTAGAAAATATATTCCATGCAGATATTTCTTGTTCGAATCGAAATTATCATGATATTATTGAACTAGGTTGAAAATACTATATCTTAATGTGCTTTTCACCAAATAGTGCACACAAACTTTTTAAAGTCAACCATCAAAATATTTTACTGGACAATTTTTTTGGTATTGAGTGTAAGAGTTTTTGTTTTCTTATCATGTTTTGGATATTTGTACCTTTGGAGTGAATTTGGAGAAGTATTAGCCCATGATTGTTTTGTGGAATTATGTGTGCTAAACCCGAATTGTGGGATTTTTTTATTAACTATTTTCAATGAACTGCTCTTCTACTTCCAATTGGAAATCCCAACTGGACGATGAGAAACATAATACTCAAGAAAATTTTGACATGAAGTTGGCTAATATTGATGTCAGGTGTATATTTCTACTCAAATGAACAATACCAAATTGTATGCTACGTGTACCATCTTTCTTTAGAAGGTATAGTAGAGATTGTGGGTTAAATATATTATAGGTGGTCAATATTAATCAGGTTTTAAGAATATGCTATGAATATACTGGTAAGATAGTGCCATATACTCCTTCCATTCCTAAATAGTCGTCCAATTTGATTTTGGAATTGTCAAAATTAACTAATTTTGATGTATTCATTACCTCATGCAACTCTGATTTGAATCAAACTTATAATGTTAATAGTAAAATAGGGTGAAAATGCTATATTTTGATATATTTTTCACAAAATATTAATTGAGGTTAAAGTTTAAGAAGTCAATACATCAAATTTAGAAAGTGGGCAATCATTTAGGGATGGAGGGAGTAACATTTAGTACATGCCATAGATGATTCAGTGTGGGTTTTGATTTATGGTATGTGGATCAATTATATTTCAGTGTTGACTTAGATTTGGTTAGTGTTGATTTCATAATCCTGGAATATTCTCTAGGAGCAGTATTTGTAATTTCTGTTGCACAACCTTACAATGTAACTGGGTTTGTTCATGATGACTATGTACCTATGCTTTGGATTATCTTGGATTTGATATTGTTGCATACGTAGAAGTGTTTGGAATATCCTCATTTATGTTGTTGCATATGTAGAAGTGTTGATTGTTTAAGACTGCTTCTTAGTTCTTTGAAATTGAGTTTCACGATGCTAGTCACATGTGGTATGTAGTGAGCTCAACAGCTTTTACCCCCCTGTTTTATCTGAAAGAAAATGGGAAGATGTCAAGTAGCACAAATCCTAATATTAATGTATTCATTTATATTTGTTTGATTCATTTTTTAATTTTGTTTTTCCATTTTACTTTCCTCTCCACAATTAGCATCACATATCTCTGACAACTCCCAATTCTGATGCTTTATGACTATACAGTTGGGATCTGGGTACCCTGGGAGCTCTGCTGGATTGGCAGAAGGCTCTATTGGTTTACGACAATCTTCAATGCTAAGGAGTCACCAAGAGCCTGAAGTGAGTGGATTCAGAGATCACACTACTCATCTCTCCAATGCACCTAACTATGGTGGTGGACAGTACAGTTTGACTTATGGGGGTTCAACTACTCAGCAGGTCACCGAAGTTTCATCATGTTTTATGTTATCACATCTTGATTATTTTGTTCCCATAATTTATTTTTTATTGTCTTGTTTCATTAAGATTGCAGATGCAACCAAAGAGAAAACAAAACATATTAATTTCGAAATGGAAAAATTTATTTCCTTAGGCTTGAGTCCTTAAAGCAGTTGTATGGTAGAATAGCTACTTGATGACACTTCAAAATGTTTGTATGTTGTTCATAACAATCACAGTACATGGTACTTCAATAATATAGTAGAGATGCAATGGTGATAGTCTGGATCCTTCGCTAGCACATATACTGTCTTCCTTGAGTTCCCGAAGGAACCACCCTGTTAAACTAAGTGCAGCAGTTCATATTACCTTTCCATGTTTGTTTTTATTCTCAAAGGAATGTTTAGTCATATATTTAAGAAATTGTGATGTAGCTTCTACTTCGGTTTGTATAACAATTATTGGTGTTATCATTAAGTAAAACATTTTATCTTTTAGCCAAATGTTTCATACCTTTGGGACACAGTTGACATTGTTTCCCATTTTATCTTTGGTTACTATGCAAGAGACTGTAATTATATTATAAATTATGGATAACTTCTTCAAAGATTTGATTTTTAAGTAAGATTTGGGACATATTAAGTGATGGACATTGTTTGATTGTTTTGAGGTGATTGTATAAACGTTGTTTGATATCTTTTTTCTGCAATAATAACTAATCTTCATTGAATTTTTTACTATTTTGGGATGTTAATTTTATTATTTAGTAAAGTATTAAGTTAATCAATTTTAGTTAATTATTTGTTCAATAAATTATTTGTTTGTTTGCTACTGTTTTGGGATGTTTGTTAAATAAATTATTTGTTTGTATGCTACTGTTTTGGGGATGTTTGTTTAATAAATTATTTTGTGAATGTCGGAATTATGTTTCTAAGTATCTTTTTCGTATGTTTAGTTAATTTATTTGTTTCTATTATTTTAGTTTTAGTTAATTAAAGTATGTTGAATTAATTTTAGTATTTAAGCTGAATTGTGATGCTTTTGTTCACTTTTGAATTCATATTGATGATTTTTAATTAAGTACTTTACATTTTTCATGAACTATATTATTGTTAAAATAATAACTGTAAAAGTATTCAAGGCTTGGTCTCGCTTACGCCGGGCCAAGAACTTTTAGAACTTCACGCCATGTACCATTCACATTTCAAACTATGATTGTGTCCCTTGAGTTTGTTGAGCACTATTCTGTCTGTTAGTGTTTTTTAGCACGTGTTAGTCTTTTTTAGCACGAGAACTGTTTGTTGATGCAACACCCCATTTTTATATTTCTTATATATTTCACAACAACAAATGCATTTAGCTGCGAGTTTGTTATTAAATGTATTTGAACTGTTCTTACAACTTTCTTTCTGTGATCTGTACTTCATTTTTACTGTAGTCAAGGTTTCTTGAAAGACTTCTGTACTTCATGTTTACTGTAGTCAAGGTTTCTTGAAAGACTTCCGTACTTCATGTTTACTTTTTTTTTTGAATTGCTATGGTTTCTCTTCCGCATTTGAAGTATATTCTCTTGAAAAACATTCACCTATGTTTCTACTGCCTTCAAAAGATGTTAGACCCCCTTTTCTTTTTTTTACATTGTTTCTGATGTTCTCAACTCAGGAGGAATGTTAATTTTTACGAATAATTTATAGAGGAGTGCGATTATTTTCTTCAATTTTTTATTTTTTGTGGAATTTTCTAAGGGTCATTTCCAAAAGAATGTGTTCTCATCGTCTCCTTCATCAGATTCCAGTGACCAGTAGCAAAGGAAATGCTTCATCTGCTTTGGAGCTTCATGGTGTTTATGGTTCAGGATTGCCAGACTCCCCCAAGTTAACGTCCAGTGACTATGTCTCATCTTCAGGCCATGTTTATGGTCACAAGAGGGAACAACTATATGCTGATAGGATAGCTGCTGATTATTCACTACTAGAGAGACAGCAGCAATATGGTGAAAGGCATGCTTATGAAAGCAAGGATCCCCTTACTGATCACCAAGCAAGCCGATATGCTGATCCAATTCCTTATGGTCATAAACTCCAGGTATCTGTTGTATTTACGATGCCTAAGTTACTTTGACCTACTGTTATTATCTTCATAACAAATTATTTTATCAATTCTGCAAAATAGCAATGTTAGTTTCATATTGGTTTTATGTCTTAAGCATGCTGAAGTATATGATCGGCTGGAACAACCTCTATTGATGCGGCAAGAACAATTGCTGAAAGCCCAGTCCTTGCAATCTTCAGTGCTTGATGGAAACTCTAGGTACTCTCACTCTTTTGTTTTATTTTTGATTTTGCATATGCTTAAGCAAGGAAGAATGCTACAGTAATCTTGGAAATCAAACTTCCGTTTCACTTCTGTTTTTTATTGTATACTATCCAAAATGTTGCGTTGTTAATATGATGTGAAATAGTTTGCATCAGTCGTATTCAGTTAGCTCTCTAAGACTATGTAGTTGAAGCTTCACATAATAATTCAATATATAATGCACTGAAAAGCAGCCGAAACTCTAGCAGACGAGTCGATTATCTTGCGGGAAGGGGACAAGCTATTCACCAATCAGCCCAGGAGCATAATCCAGTGCAAGATCCGATAGCTTACGGTGGGAGGCTTGACTCAGACCCACGCAATTTTTCATTAGGTAGTTCATCTTTTGGGGGTCAACATTCTTCATCAATTTTAGGCGCAGCTCCTCGAAGGAATATTGAAGACCTCATCTATGACCAAAAGTCTTCAAATCCTGGTTACGGTGTGAGTTTGCCAGCAGGTAGGGATTATGGGACGGGGAAGGGGTTACACCGGACATCACTTGAATCAGATTATCCAGCTACTCTATTGACACGTGGTAGCTTACCTATTATTGATGATCGTGAACGTAAGGAGAAAGATCATCATATAGATCTCTTGCGTGATCGAGAAAAAGACAGAGAGCGTGAACGGCTACGAGAAAGAGATCGAGAATCCAGCCAGTAGGAAATTGCATCCGTGGAAAGGGATCGAGAAAAAGCACGAGAAAGAGAGCGTGAAAGAGAGCGCATTTTGGAGCGGAGGGATAAAGAGAGAGCTCGTGTATCCAAGAGTGGACTTGAAAGTAGACGTGAGCGGACACCGGCCAGATCATCAAGGGACCTTAGAAGTTCTTCTTTGGGGAAGGATGCTGCTGTGTCTTTAAGGCGAGAATCTCCACGTCGAGAAGCTTCTCATAGGTGCTGGTTTTCGTCATTTGCATGCTGCTATAGTTTGTATATTTAGCTGCTCAAATATATCATGTGGCTTCGTAACTAATTGATGTTTGTCATGCTGAAGGCGCCATTCACCTGTTAGAGAAAAAAGGAAGGAATATGCCTGCAAGGTAATAAGTTTATGGGAAGCATAGACGCTGAAAAGTAATCTGCATATCACTTTTAGAGACTCTACATTGATGCTCGAACACTATTCAGTGTTGTGACTATATCTAGCAGGCAGCAGCTATACTCCTAAACTTAGCCTGTTACTGCCAATCTATTGGCTTTGCCTTTTCTTCTCATGGATGGTTTCTTTTCCTCAGTCCTCCTAACTCATCTCTTATCAGTTTCTCCTTTAGTTTTCTTTTTGTATTAGCTAGGTTCCTTTCTTTGGTATTCTTATGTTTCCTCTTTTAGGTTTTTTTCTTTCTGCCTCTGATCATTTGGTCTGGTACAAATTTCTGTTTCTCATTTCAACATATTATTCATGAGCTGCAGTTGTGGAGGCATCCATCTTGTTATTGCCTTAGATATCACCTACTCTGGAGTTTTTTTACTAGATAGCTTTTGTTGCAAAGTCTAATTTTAATACTTGTTCTATCAGAAGGTTCCTGACCAATTTTGTTATAGTGAATTGGCTTTAGGAGAATAGTCGAGGACTTATACATATGTTGATAATTTGCTTCCAGGTACACTCCTTCAACTTGACTGAGATCCAGAAGGATTACCTGTCTCTTGATAAACGATACCCCCGTCTTCTTGTATCCCCAGATTGTTCTAAGGTCTGTATTTTTCTCATTATGCTGTTTATGTAATTTTCTTCTAGTAATATTGAGTTTGACAAGTAAGATTTGTGTAGGTGGTTGTGCATTGGCCAAAGGGTAAACTCAAGGTGTCTTACAATACTCCCGTGAGGTATTTCTCCATTTATCGATCCTTCAAATAATTTTTTAGTAGTTGCAAGAATCAAGATTATATTTTGCTATTGCCATGCGGAAATCCATTTTATATCTTGTTTATCCCCTCAACTAATGTAGGAGTGGGTACTTAACTTAGTAACAACTCAACTTGAGTGTGCTGCTAGAGTATTTTCTTTTGAGTGGGTTTTTTAAAGCAGAAAATAGTTGTATATATTCCAAAAGGACATAAGGGCATACCCTAGCTCAATCACAATTGAGGAAGCCTCAATGAATGGACAATTCCCAATTTATTCTAATATTCTCAATGCCTCTCTAATTAGATACTTTAGTCACTACTCACTACCACCCTATCTATATAATATATCAATGTATACGTGCCTTATAGCTTTGCATAGAAAGACACCAATGTTTCTCTGTAACTGATGAGCATAGACAACAGCAATAAAAACTAAATGGAAAATTGTTTCGGCAAAGCTCTAGTCACCATTGTCCAATGTTCTATTTTGCTTTAAGTTTAGCCCGTGTATTGAAAAATTCATGTGCCACTCGCATATAGAAAGACACCAATGTTTCTCTGCAACTGATGAGCATAGACAACAGCAATAAAAACTAAATGGAAAATTGTGTTGGCAAAGCTCTAGTCACCATTGTCCAATGTTCTATTTTGCTTTATTTTTAGCCCGTGTATTGAAAACTTCACGTGCCACTCCCATATTACTCCATATCCTCGCCAGGTATAGTCTTCATTAATCATCGTGAGCTTATACTTCATAGAATGTTCAAATAGTGATTAAGAGCACATAGTTATTTACTTGAAGTACATTTATATCATGTTTTTTCTTGAAATACAGCCAATTATTTTTATAATTTGCTAATAATGCTGTAACTTTCTGCTCTCATCTCCCCAGAATTGATAATTCTATGCATTTTTCTATCTGTATGTTTTAATGATTGTTTTACACCTATTTGTTGGAGTTCTTACACTTCGTAGAGTTTTTATGAAGAAACCTTTGTTTTGATTCTTGGGCATGAATATAGTTGGTTAAACTCTTCATCATTATCCGTTTCTGATTGAAAAAAAACCTGAAATCTTTTTTCTATCAAAGCTACCAGGTTTTGTTCTCCTTTATTTACCCCCTCTTTTACAGAATTTGTTAATCGAAGTTGCCTGTTTAATATAGTAATATCATGACCATATCGATCCATTGTAACCCTAAGTTCACGTGTATCTGATGAAGCAGCTTTGAGCATGATTTTGTCCAAAGAAAGGATTCAGTAGAGCTCAAAGGATCGTCTGGCAAACAGTTGCCCTATGAATCTGGAAAAGACAATCAGTGTACTGTCTGGAATGCCAAGGTATTCCTCTGTGTCCATTTTTCGAGACGGCTTTAACCATTGATTACTTTATAATTTTATTATAAAAAATTAAATTAATAATGATGAGATAATGAAAAACTTCTATTTACAAATCCAACGATACAGTTTTAGTAGTTTTTGTTTGAATATATAAAAGAAAATTAGTGGTCAAAGTTAAGGTTTGAAGAAGTGAAGTACCTGATATTATGAATCAGTTCGTTATTTCATCCATCTGGTCTGTACCTGATAGCTGACTTGAACTACTCTTCTGACTTTACTTTTTAGGTGGTCTTGATGAGCGGGCTAAGCCAAAATGCACTAGAAGATCTTTTGTCCGACAGAAACCATGGTAGTCGTGTACCACATTTATGTAATATGCTTAGGTTTGCTATTTTGAAGAAGAGTAGTTCTTTCACGATGATTGGAGGCCCATGGGATCCTGTTGATGGAGGAGATCCATCTTCTGACGAATCTTCCTTGATCTGCACTGCTCTTAGGTTTGTACCAGTTTTTCCTTATATATTGTTGTTCAATGTACATTGCTTACATTTGTTTTTGAATTTTTTGTTGGTTAGATATGCAAAGGAGCTTACGAATCTTGACCTGAAAGACTGCCAACATTGGAACCGTTTTCTTGAGGTATTAGTTTTTCATATTTTCCGTGGCTATCTACAACTTACTTCAAGTTGAACATAGATTGTTACCGTCGTATAGTGATTATCTAACTTGTTTTAGGGCAAGCGAATCAGTTTTAATAGTTCCTTCGTATCCCCCTCTTTTTCCTTTTCTTTTTCATTTAAACGATCTCAAACTTCTTTTGATGAAACATCTCACAGGAGGGTTGTGGATCCTAGGGATGCTGTTTCATTATAGTATACTGTATTATATCTTGGAAATATTTTGAGAGTACACCAGTTCACTTTTTAGTTAATAATAGTCCAAATTAATGCTTTGTAGCACAATACCCTTGTAGATAGCTCTAAGCTGACAGGCATTGGAGCATGACCGAGATATGAGAGTATCATTGAAGTTTTGTGTAATTATTGTTTTGACATTTTTTGAGTTACATAGATTTGTTTTTCCCTCTTTCCCCTTACACGCAATCTACAAAATAATTTCCAGTTTGATATTGGCATAATCCCGCCGGGAAGACTTGCGAACAGTGTGATGACAGGTATTAGGAACAGTGTCACCTAATGGTGTTTTGTCTTTCTGACCAGCTCTTCACTTCATATTTGTAGCACGTGTCAGACATTGATTGAGATTATCCCACTTTGACTTCATTAATTTTGCTGTTGTGACTTAGATTCAAGAATTCACTTACCCAACAAAAGAGTTGTCAGTATTAGAGAATTCTTTTTTTTCTCATCATTATTCATTTGATGACATGTGCTTGATAAAACATGAGGTTTCACATGCCATGTCTTTTTCTGGCACGAGTGCTCTTTGAGGCATATCACAGCTGTTTGCCAATATTTTCTGGTGATGCACTACATCTTTCCTTTCTTGCAATGACCACTGCAATGATTGTTTTGTTATGCAAGCATAGCTCTTACCTAGAGTTATTTTTTTAATCTTTGAATTATGTTTTATTTATCCTCTTTTATGAGGCATAAAATATGAAACCTGTCGTATTATTGGAATAAATATTCTGATTTGCTCCATGATTTATTCAATAACTTGGGCATTACATTGTTTCTCAGTTTAATTAATTGCAGATCTGAATATCATTACAGAAAACGGTTTTAGTAGTAGTTGTCCCTTTGCATGAAACACTTTGTTCAAAACAAATTTATCTTGAAAGGTGGCAAGCATGAATGCATACCTCACTGAGCTTGCATTTGCATGAACCAAGGTGACATGGTGGCAATAACTTAGAAGTTAGAACCATTATGGTCTATGAAGTTTGTATTACTTTTAGCAACATCTAGGTTTTCTAGAAATTATGCCATTATTTGGACTTTACTTTATTGTTTAAGGCCTATATGGTATATTGATACCTCTTGTTCATGTTCCCTGCAGATACATTATGACAGAATTGGGAAGAACGGGTTATTCAGTCATAAAGAGGTCACTGTAATTTTTCTTCCAGATCTGACTGACTGTCTCCCATCCTTAAACACTTGGAGAAATCAGTGGCTTGCTTACAAGAAGGCTACTATAGAGAGAGAGCAGCAGCATTCCCTAAGAAATGAGGTTAGATGTCAATGAATCTGCTGAATGCCGGCATTAGCTTAAATGCATCAACTGTAACTATATGGATTTATTCCTTAAATCTCCACCATCTCCTGACAAGAAAGGCCTAAAACAAAGTTAATGCAATTTCATGTGTCTTTAAACCCTGCTCCTAATCTTTTGTAAGACAATCAAGTTTTTTCATTCTTTTTACTAGACTGTTTAGGGATCCAATGATATCTTTTTCTTTATCTTTACACTTTTGTCCCTACAGAGTTTGACTTCTCAACACAAAGTGTAATAATTACCTATAACTAATCTAGGGAAAAAGAGGAAAATGTCATAATGTAGGCTAAAGAGCAAAATGTCTTAGTTCCTTAATAAAGTACTTATCTTCTAAGTAATCAAGTATTTGAGACGGAGTATGGCATAAGGTAACAGAGTGATGGTTGATCTTGTCGGTTAGATTTATATCATTTACTGATGCCAAAATTATATTGTTTTTTGTTCAGAAACCTTCGCTGAAGAAGGAATCTGTAAAAGGTAAGGCATGTGTATGTATATCTTACTTGTCAAGCCTTGTCTTGTTTATATGATCTTATTTATTTGAATTTGTGATCTAGATGAGGCGGATAGTCTTATGAAAGAAGCGAATGAGGGTAAACAACCTGAAATAAAAGAAGAGGCATCACCCATGAAGACAGAATGTGAGCTGAAAGCAGAGGATGGAGCACATCAAGCTGGGAGTGGGAGAGGGAAAATTATTGAAAACATAGATGGAGTTGAATCTGTTGGAACCAAGGATGGTCTGAAGGGTCCAGGAGAAGGCACTGGTAGTAAGACAGCCCAAACTACAAATATGGTTAAGAAGAAGATAATAAAGAAGGTTGTCAAACAGAAAGTTGTGGACAAGAAAGATGGTGTTGAAAATAGTACGAGGCAGGGCGTTGTTGGCTTTGAGAAGGGCACCAATGAGCAGACTGCACCTGCAGAAGTCACTCAGAAACAAGATGGACCATCTTCCGGTCGACCCTCTGTGAAAACTCTTGTAAGGAAGAAGATTGTGAAGAAGGTGCCGGTGAGGAAAATTTCTAAGGAAGGAGGAGATACACTTCTTGCTGTTACTGTTGTCAAAGAATTGGAGCCTCCCAAAGATGTAAGCAGTGGTAGTGCACCACTTGGCCAGGAATCTGGTGTGAAAACTACAACCAAGAGAAAAATAATTAAAAGGGTGCCGAAGAAAAAGGTATCTCCAACAGATGCCAATAATGTAGTTGCCGATGTTAGTATCATCGAAAACATGGAGGTGAATTCTGCTCAGGCAGACAAAGAACAATCTCAGACATCAGGGCTGCAAAACCTTGGCAAACTTGAACAGAAAAATTCTGATTCAAAGGTAGAAAATGATGTAAACACAAAATTAGAGCCAAATGAAGTTATATCGGAGAAGGTACAATTGGAGGACAAGAAGATGACTGATGAGAAAGTAGGATCTGCACCTAAAGTTGCAACTGAGACAGGCGAGGAAAACCGCTCCTCAAAGGACCTCGCAACATCAAAAGATGGGGACCTTGTAAAAGAGAAAGAAAGATCACCCCATGACAGGAAAGATGAGTCCCAAGCCAAAAAGATTAAGGATGTGAAAGATCAGAAGATGAGAGAGGAGCCTCCTAGACACCCGGGGCTGCTTCTTCAAACTAAAGGGACCAAAGATTCAAAAGTATGTTTTCATTGACTCACTCTTATACTTCCTCCGTTTTTGTTTGAATGATTGTTTTTCACTTTACACATTATTATTGTAGAGCTATAGTTAAACTTCTATACCCATAGAAATTTCTATTGTGGATACTGTAATTTTTTATATTGTGATGGCTATATGATAATTGGAAAGAGAGGATAAAAATGTAGTCAGTAGGAGACACAAGGGCCCACAAAATAATTATTTTTCTATAGAAAGGTAAAAGTGAGAAGAGGATGAGTAAATGACATAAGAGTATCATTATTTGTGATCAGCTACATTAGTCATTCAAATATATACGAGGGTTGTATTCTAAGGGAATTGGATCCTGTGTGGGCACATTACTTTTGGTTGAGGTTGTACTAGATATCATGAAGAAGTTAAGCAACCTTTTTCCTGAACTCATCCACCGTGCAATTTAATGACAAATATTAGTATATTTGAGTACAATCTAACTAAGTCAATCAAGTAATTGAAGAGCGAATCAAATTTTATTTAGAACAAACTGAAGTTAGCACAAAACAGCATGAAACCATGACTCTATTAATGATCAAGTATTTATCAACTCATAAAATATTTATACCTTCATTTTCTCCTTTTAAGGTAATATTTATCATTGTTTTCACCTTCTTTCTCAACGTAAATGTGACAAGAAGTAAAAGAAAAAGGATGTTCTGACATTTACAATGAGTTTTCACGACTTTGTACCAAAAATTGATCTTTTTCAAAGTCTGATTCTTAATTAATGTTTTCATATTTTTTTCCTGTCCATTTCTTTTGGCCTGTTGTCCTGCCGTATCTATATTGAAAAGTTCACTAGTTAATTCTTTTTTAAGTTCAATTGGTCGATATTGAAAATATATATAAGGTAGTTCTTTTTGCTATTTTATGTGCTTCTTAATACGCTTTACTATAGCAAGTTGTCACAAAGTTTTGGTAAAAATTATGTTTTTATTTTTATTTTCTACAGCTCCAATCATTGTCCCTCTCTCTGGATTCTCTCTTGGATTACACTGAGAAAGATATTGAGGAGTCAACATTCGAGGTATTTTTTCCTCTATCCTTTGACCTTTGTTTGAAAGGTTCATCCTTCGACATTGTTTTGCTGTATGCAAATTATATTTTTGTGATTTTTCTTTCTATTCCTTTTCATGGTTGTATGATTTGTTACTTCCTTTGAGATACTAGGATGGCTATTATTTCCCAGAGCTCTCCAATTAAGTTGCCTTTGTTTTTGCAGGTGTCATTGTTTGCGGAGTCTCTTTATGAGATGCTTCAATATGAAATGGGATGTCGCATTTTTTTGTTTCTTCAGGTTGTTTTTAATTCATCAATCTTAACTCGTTCCTCAATATCCCTCCTTGTAATGATTCCTCTAATTATTATTGTATTGATTTTTCATTTGCTTCTTGTATCCTTCTAATAGCATGTGTTTTGTAGAAGTTGCGTCTTGACTTCATTACGAAGCGAAACCGAAGAAAAAGAGGAAGGGATGAAATCTCTAAGAGGGAAAGTGGGAAAACAACACCTGAAAAGCGAGCGAAAAAAGATGCCGTTGACGGGGATAATCCTTCCATAATTGCAGTAAAGGATGAAGCTGACACAGATAAGAATGTGGTTGTCAAGGAAAATACTTCATCTGTGAATGCGGTCAAAGAGATTGATATGCATGCTAGTGTTAAAGAGGAGGAGGATCCAGAAGAAGATCCTGACGAAGATCCAGAAGAAGAATCAGAAGAAGAAGATCCAGAAGAACCGGAAGAAGATCCAGAGGAAGAAGAAATGCCTGATGCAAATGCAAGCCTTGCTCAGGACATCATTAAGGAGGCAAGTAAATATCAGTTTGTAATGTTATCTTTTTTCTTCTATATTGCCTGTTCATGTCAGGTTATACATGAACTATTTAGTGCGAAAGATTGCATTTTGTTTATGCTTTTAACTCATAATGATGCAGCATCTGCCTGTGATATTTTCTTTGCTGTGCTTGTAATCAATGTGATTCCTTACCATCTCTGATTGAGTGCAGGACACAATTAAGACTTGTCTGTCGGTGTAAGCATTAGATACATATCCTCTGTGAGTCATATTATAAATATATTCCTTTGTTCCTGCCACCATGTGCTGTTCTGCTTGCTTCTCAAGCTGTTTAGTACTAGTTAAGCATCATAAGTTTGAACACTGTTCCGCTAATGTTAAACTTACATTCGAAAGAACCGGCCTTACATTCGAAAGAACCGGAAATCCAAAATTCTTGTCTTGGATTCATTTCATATTAATGTGTTAATGCGAGTCAATTTGAAGAGGTCTGCAGAGTTTATGACAATAATAGAGGGGGAAGGGGTTGTTCTGTACTTTTGGCAGTGCATGGGAGCCATGCCACATTTGTAAAACACAGAGAGATTTGATTTGATTATGTGGTTGTTCCATCCCTATAATTTGCTGATTGATACTTCTTCATTCCTTTTCCTTATCTATGCATTTGTTACTTCTTAAGGCAAAGCATCTTCTGATAAAATCATACACCTATAATTATAGTGATTTCACATTAGCAAAACTATAATTATCAAAAGTCCGAAATGACTGAGGTTTCAATGATCTCTTGGGCTTTCAACATATGCAAATGGACTAGGGAAAATGAGGTTGTGGCTGTCTCTGCATAAGTAAATTGTGTATTCTAGAGCGATAAGTTGCAGTGACATCCTAATTGGAAAGCTGTATGTTTCTAAATCATTTCAGCTTCTGTTGTCATTATATCTATGAATTAATGTAATTTAAACTTCTACTACAGGAAAATGTTGAAATGGGGCACATTGATGCTAAAGTTGAAAATTCCTCTGATGGAAACGTTCAACCCTCTGCTAATAAAGTTGAAAACTCTGATGGAAAAGTTGAATCCTCTGCTGTTAAAGTTGAAAATTCCTCTGATGGAAAAGTTGAACCTTCTGCCGCTAGAGTTGACAGTGGACTTAAAGAGCAAGTGACGACTTCAGTTACCATGCCGGGTACTGAAACAAACGGCCACAAGACGGTAGAGAGAAACAAAAAGCCAAGGAATGGTGAAATGGACAAGGAACTTTTGCAGGTATGCTAGTCTTGTCTAAATCTCTCTTTTTTTATTTATTTAATTTCTGTAGAATAAATTTGCTTGTTATTCTGTCCAACAGGCATTCAGGTTTTTTGACAGAAATCGTGCCGGATACATAAGGGTAAGTCATTTACTGCTGCAATTGTCTAGTGCATTATTGCAGAATATGGAGATTTACCCACATTATTGGTTCCCTGCTCTAGGTCGAAGATATGAGGGTAATAATACACAGCTTGGGGAAGTGTCTTCCTCACAGGGATGTTAAGGTCTGTCTGCTGCATTTTATATACATTAACTGTTGGTTTTGTTGTTATGTATCGGTTGATCTGCAACCAGTTATTACCGAGTATGGACTGACTCGAACCATTGTCGTGCCAGGAACTTGTCATAAGCGCACTTCTGGAGAGCAATACTGGTAGGAATGACCACATCCTCTATGAGAAGTTGATCAGGATTGGAGATCGAAAAGTCCAAAAGTCAAAAAATTGAAAGCTAGAGAGAAGATCAAACTCAAGTTAAATCTTCTCAAGAAAGCATGATTATGTCCTAATTTTGAACCTGTCTAGGTTTATGATTTGAATTCATTGAAATGGTTTACTCCAATAAAAACCCTGAAGTTTGTTGGAAGTACTAAAAGATACTTCAAGATAATTTACAAATTTGGCAAAATTTGTTCCCCCCCATGAATTTACACTACCGAATTACGCAGGAGACTAGTTCTAGGGATGTTATCAATTCAATTCAAACCGAAAAAACTTGCTGGACCAAATCGAAATTTTATCGATTTGGTTGAAAAAATGAGATCGAATAGAAATGGTAAAATAAAAAATTAAATCAATAAAAATCAATTAGTTTCGTTAGTATAAATCGAATCGAAACCCGATTGAGTAAGTATATAAATTTTGTCTAAAATAATTATATTTGTGATATTTTTAGTTTGAAATAACATATTTGCTAAGATAAAGTTCTGGTACTTAAATATTAATTGACGAACCTTTTAAAAAAAAATATGGTATATGGATTTTTCCAGAATTAACGTCTCAAGAGTGGATCTCAGCATTACAACACGAATAATGAGAAATTATGAAAATTGATGGTACCCAATGAGTATTGTGTGTTTTTGACTTACACTAGTTGATAGGGCTCGACAATTACCAGATAAAATTATAGTAACTTAAATTCGAGACTAATTATAATTTATAAAAAAATATAAATAAATTATTTTTATCATAGAAAAGAATAATCATTTGTTATAAGATAACTAGAAGAAAAGATGGGAACAGAGAGAAAGAGAGATTTTATTCACGATATATAATACATGCGTCTATTTATAAAGCCACAAGTTGATGGGACCGACAAAAGAATTCTTCCCCTGAATCTTAGCTAAGTTTGATCGACATCCACTAATTAAATAACTATTCATAACACTCCCTCATGGATATTCAATCATAAGAAACATGCCTCATTAAAACCTTTTACTTGGAAAAAAACCCTCTCCGGAGGTAAAAACCTAGTGAAGGAAAAGAGTGCATTATTCTCAACATACGCTTATAATGTTGCCTCATTAAAAACCTTATCGTGAAACCAGTTGCAATAAAAACCCCGATGCATGAAAAAGAGTACACCAGATACTTCATGACCACACGACTTATTACATCCCTTAGTCGAATGAGTCCCATGCTGCTTTTGGATAACTTTTTCAATGTTTGAGAGAGCTGATTTAGTGAATATAATATCTCGCCAGATTATTACAAGATCGTATTCTATTGAAAATCGACATCATTCCTTTAAAAATCATGGCGAGAAGAACACCAATATATTTTGTTCTATCTCATTTGATACATTCATTTAATCAGGCAACACATCTACAATTATCGGCCATAAAGATCGTCGTGACTAACCTTCTATATGATAAATCATAAGTGATATGATGGATCATAATTCTGAACAACAATATTCACAACTTTCTTCTTTGAATTTCAAGAATTGTACAGTATATCTCGAATGATGTTAAATATACTTGCTTTATATATCTACTAAATATGTCACCATAAATAACAACAGATTGTCTATGTGGATCATCTAAAATCATATAAAAGATTATGCATTGAAGATAAACAATTTCCTATAAATTAAATAGGTTTAAAAGACACTTATATATGGTTCTTCGACATAGATATTTTATATTTTCAATATTTAAAGGCTATAACGTTCACATCCAGCTGAGATATTATAACCATTCGAATGTTCAATGATCAACTATGTGTATTTCATCCAATTCCTTCTTCAAGAAGTTTACAACTCGAAGTTCTTCTGAGTTCTAATAATGTTTAAGTCATAAACATAAATTGTCATTTTCATAACCTTTTCTCCCGATCTTACATGTAACATAATACTACGAAGATCATCTCGTAGAATCCATCTTTGCTAATACTAGTGAAAAACCCTCAGAGAAAACTTAAACAAAAGACTATATTTCTCTTTTTAGATACGCTTTCAAGAATTGTCTCATTAAGAACCTTACCAAATTAAAACCTAAAAAATATAAAGATTAGTTAACTCATGTTTAGAAAGAAAAAGGCACCATGATCAAGAAATGATGAAAAACTAAATGAAAACTTACCTAACAACTTCAATGGTATAGAAAGTATCATTCCTACAACCAAGTTTCATGAATTTCATGTTGCCTATAACTTCTTTTTGTCTAATAAAGTTAGTTTACTACTTTGTCGTATTCAGGCAGAGTCGAAAATTCAATTATAGCTTCAATATGTCGAGAGTTTCACTTTTGACACCATCATTCTGTAAAGTTTCTCTTCAGCAAACCAATATATATAGTTTGAGATAATTAAAGAAGAAAATGTGACATAGCACTTATAAACAGGGAAAACAGACTTAAAGATTAAATAAAGCTAAATTATTTTCTCATTTTACCACGTTAATAACATCACCCACTTGTAGTGCATTTACCTGGATACAAAAACAACAAAAAGATGCGTTGTCATTATCAATAAAGGATAACTGTAAAAAAAAACAAGAACTAAAAAAAACGAATTATTAACTTACCACCCTATCCTAGTCGGACCGCCAAAAACATTATCTTAGGGAGAGAGTTTATTATATAATCGGTAACACTTATCGAAGTTTAAAAAACAACAAAAAATGTGAATGAGTAAAAATGAAAAAGAACAAAAAAGGCATGAATTATTAATTTAGCACCCTATCCCAAGTCGAGACCGGCCAAAATAGTTATTTATTAAATAATCGATTATTAATTACCAGTTTACTATAGATGATAATTGTAAGAAAAATACTTAAGCACCTTATCCCTAGTTGAATGTTAGACCAAAATATTATCTGTAGTTTATTAAAAGAATCGAAAGCATATACAAAGAGTTGATACCAAAAAAGAACGAAAAAATACGAATTATTAATTTAGCACCCTATTCTAGAAAAGTAGAGTGCCATTTAAAGATTTTATTAAATAATCGAGTATTAATTTATCGAGTATTAATTTATCTAATTTAAAAAAGGAAAAAAAACAATAAAAAAAAAATTTAGCCATGCTACTGCTAGCGTGAGACATCAAGTGGAATTTGCGTCACTAGGTTTTATATATCGGTTAGGACTAGATAGATGATGTGACAATTAGTATAATATTTGAGTTATCGGCATGGATGATGTCATATTTTTACTCCATGTCATCATTCGATCACTTATAATTCGAAGAGTTCCAAATGATCACTTATGCTCAGAAAGTGTACTTCCTAGTTGTCAACCATTAGTCACGAATGCAGAAGCCCATGTGACATTTTTAGAAGGGGTATTTTGGTCATTTCCCACAAAGTGACTAACTAAGTACACTTTAAACCAGGATCGAGACACTTAGCAGCCATTACTATAGTCAGGATTACCAAGACACGATGTTGTTTGACTTCACGATAGAATGAGACCATTAATCATTTATACATATAATGAACAGCCCTGCTCATTAGCATGTGTCGGGTGTCATCCATTGTATCTACTTAGGGCCCCAAATGTTTAGAGAGTTTCAATCAATACTCTTTCCATCTTATTGTGCTTTCATATCAATCAATACTCTTACCATCTTTCTCATTTTTCACAAAATGCCAAAAATCATGCCAAAGATTCCGCAAAGATATGAAATCATTTTAAGATCCCATTATCATCTTCTTCAACTATTGTGTAGTAACTATTATGTAGTAACTCATATACTGTAATATTCATATTCTATGTGATATACATATCTTTGAAAAAAATTGTTTCATGTATTTCTGAAAATAATACATTTTAAAAAAAGTAAAGCATATATTATGTCGTGTTATTCATGTACATTTCCTACAAAAATGTACGTATAAAACACATATTTTAGACATATACTATTGATTTTCGAATAAGCATTTTACGTTTGAAACATACACGTATTATTCCATATTGCTTTCATACTGTTAAAACAAGTATTATGCTTGTATTATTAAATAAATAATGAGTATAATTTGTGGGGTCCTTTTTTTCCAAATTGGTATATGGGTCCTCGAAAAGTTTGGATCTCAAATGATAGACTGTTATCATCATTAACGATCGTGGTTCATGACACACGATATATATGATAATCGAAGAATATGTGATTGAGTTGATTGATTTACGGCTTGTGTAAGTTTTTTTCAGAAGATTTGTACTTTTAACAAAAAATTTGGATAAAGTTACAATTATTCTCAACCACACATCATAATTAATTAGGTGATAAAATAAGAAAGAAAACATAATCAATAAATAATATATGCGATTGAGTTGATTGATTTATGACTTGTGTAAATTCTTTTTCAAAAGATTTGTACAATTATTCTCAACCACACATCATAATTAATTAGGTGATAAAATAAAAAAGAAAACATAATCAATAAATAATATAGGCACTAAATTAAATTTTCTTGTAGCTTAAAATTTTCAATTTATAATTTAATTTAGGTAGGTGTAGTCGTTTTTATTTATATGACCAATTTCGTATCGGTATAAACGACATAGATCATTTTGTCGTGCGACACCACACGATAGATTTTGTATAATATCGGTAAATGTCACGGGCAGTACCGATATTTATGTGATTGAGTTAATTGATTTAGAGGTTGCGTAAGTTTTTTTTTCATAAGATTTGTACTTTAACAAAAAAATTGAATAAATGAACAATTATTTTTAAAAAATTCATACTTGTTATCAAAATTTCAAACTACCCCTCAGTTTAATCTTTATAAATAGGGAGCTACCAATTACATATTTTTCACACCAACAACTCTATTGTTATTTTTACTTCTAATTCAACCAATTCAAACAAATATGAAAGGAGGAAGTTCTAATCAAGAAACTAAATAAGAAGAGAGGTCAAAAAGAAACCCTGCTCTAAATTATGAGAGTTAGTGTGTGGTGTAGTACAAAGGATGAAATTGAAAAAAAGAGGATTCAAATACCTCCTATCTTTATTGAAAAATGTCCAAACATGTTGGAAGGAAAGTGCAAAATATTATACGATCTTGACCATTTCAATGTCATGATTGAGAAAGGAAAGGAAAACTACAATGAAGAAAAATATTCAAGCCGATAACTTGCTCACGTTCAAGGTTGATGAGTAACGAGAACCAATCCTTGAGTGTTCAATGTTGAAATGTACGATGGAACAACGTGCGAGAAACCACCTACCTACGATTATTAGTCTGGCACACGTAATAAATTAGTTTTGATGTTAGCTAAGAGGGTAGCTCTTTAGTTTGTAAACTCCTCATTATGTTTACGATGATTGTACTTTTATTTGTCCAATGAAACAATTAGTATTATTAAAAATATTTGCAAGAAAATAGGAAGTTCAATGTAATCTCAATTATTTAAACGCGTCGTGTATTATGCCACACGACCATATAACACATCAATCGCGGCGAAAGTACCACACGATAAATTTAATTGGATGCGACATCGGTACGGTAAGTACGATATTTTTATTCATAACTCAAATAACCTTCGGGACGGATATCGAGACATGGCCGGGCAATGCTTTTAAGTCCCCGACTAAGCTTGTCGAAACAAATTCGCTGGGAGTTCGGTAGTTGTTCGGACGGAGTTTTATTTCTATTTTTATTTTATTATATAGTTTGGTCAATATCCAAGCAACGATCAACATGATGCAAACAATTGGCATCCGAATTCAAGCTACGAGCTAGTAATTGCTTAAGTTGATTATGTTTTAACTATTTTCATAAGAATGTTAATTAATTCCCGCTCAATCTCCCGACCTTCTTGTAAAAAGTAGCATTTTTAATCAATTGTTGAAGTTTAGTTAGAATTGTTAGTTAGTGTTTTATTTTACTATTTAAATCAATTAAAATGTAAGAGTTTTATTTTTATTTTATTATATAGTTTTGTCAATATCTGGGCACAATCAACCGATGCAAACACCAGATCCGGATCTGCCACGAGCCGTAATCATAGAATAACTTGATTATGTTTCAACACCATTAGAATATTAGTTAATTATCGTCGTGGTGGATGTTACAAGTTATGTGTCGCGGTCGTGTGTAATGGCCACACCTTTGCCAATATGTTGTGTTCTTCATTGTCACAATAACAATTACATAATGTCCAGATTTTCTATTGTGGTTTATAATGTGAACTATTGTAATTAGTACTTTATTTTGTCAATTATATGTAGGTTGCTCAATATCTAAATTTGATAGAAGATTTCACCACTTCCCATGTATTCTCGAAGCAGGAGGAACTTCTTAAATATGTACGTGAAACAATATTCAAGTGAACAACACATGCAGTATTGTGCCTCGAGGAATAGAAGTGTGAGAACTTGCATGCAAACTAAGTTGTCAACTCTGTGGAAAATACATGTCAAAAAAAAGTAAAATGAAAAGGATGAGTCAGACGGAAACGATTATTGCGAAGTTCTTATTGAATGCAAAGTTAACGCTCGTGATGGTATGTGGAGTTTTACTATGAGGAATGATTGCCATAATAATGACTTCTTGACGTATCAAGAGGATCATCCTTGAGGAAAGTTGTCCAAAGCTGAATACTCAGAGGTTTGTGAAGGCAGTAAATCTAATGTGTGCCAAATGACATACTTACACCGTTGAAAATGAAGAATGCAAAAAAGACAAGCAAAAATGCATATCCAAAATGCACTCATCAAGTTTAAACAAGAGAAGCGAGACTCTGTTGCAATATTTTTTAAAGTTGCTTTCAAATCATTGGTATTATGTCATGACGAAAAGCATGCGAGACTGATGTCATCGAGATATCTTTTTCTCACCTAATTGCATAATACGGGTGAACTCCTTTCCTTATGTAATACAAGGGGATTGCACATACAATATCAATTTTTATGGTCTGTCATTGCTACATGAATGAGAGAATAGATAATTATACATGGACATTATCAATCACAGGTTTCTTCAAGCAAACAAGCTTCCAATTGTCGGTATACTCATTTGCAGCTAGATTTTGTAAGAGTTGTTGAAGAAGTGTTCCCGGAGAGTGCTCACCACCTTCTCCGAAGGCATATTTAAGTAAATGTTAGGAAAAGAGCTTTGAGCCTAGATGTTAATAAACAAATTTTAAAGCGATATGATTTTTTCTTAATGAAGCAATTTCGCCTCAGAAAATGAGCTGAATAGCTGGCCGGCATGCGATGCTAGCATTTCATCAAAGTTACCCTATGAGCACAATGAGTACATGGAGTAATCATGAACCAAAGAAGGTTCGCTTCATGCACACCGACAAAATCCTCCAATTTGAAACCCACACCACAAATAGGTACTCAATTAAATTTGGAGTCAATTTATTTTTTCAAATACATTGTTGTAGAAAGTATTTCTAATATATTCGCTAATGTGTTCGAACAAATCTTTTGAACCGCTACCGAATATATGTTTCTTGTATAATTATAGGGTTGAAAGTGAACATAATTAGTTGAAATAAAAAGGCCTTGAAGAGTGTTTCATGCACATTTGACACATTGTTCAAAAAGGTAAACGAAATAATGGAATTTCATTAAGGCAACTATGGAGCAGTCAAGGAACAAACGTCCTGTCGATTTGAAGAAATTCCATCTTTTTTTTATATACTTGGTAATGTTTCACTAAAGGCTTGAACTCTGTGGGCAAGAGATATCTTGTGGTAGGCACAAGTCCTCATAGACGAGCCGCATCGTGGTTTGTTACTATAGTAGACGGTATTATTATTGAATTTCGTGCTGTCCTGAACTCTGATTTACAGAACTCTCTAGTGGAATTATCCAACTGTCTTCATTTCATGATTTTTGGAAGAAGTTGGATATTGAAATCAATAATAGTTCAGTGCATCCTTGCATCCGTAATAATGAATTTGAAGTTGTGTGGGATGAATTGTAGAAGACTCAATCTCCTATAAGGAAACAACTTTTCAAGAGAATCAAAGAAGGGATACATCCAGAGTCTTCATGATGTTTTAAGTCGATTTTCTGTGATGCACCCACTAGCAAATTTTCTAAAGTTCAAAATATTAAGAACCGATTGGGAGAACACTACAGGTATTTTGGAGTTTCGATAACTTCCCTTCTGTGTGCGGCAATAGATGCATTCATTGCCTCCAATCTAAACCAGCTTTGATCACAAAGATGAAATTCAGTGCAACCCACACCATGCCCACCACAGAAGTCATCCAGTCAAAGTGTTCCACCAAGGATCCCTTCCACTCCTATATCTAATTAGGTTTTTAGTGGTACAAGAGAGCATGATCGCGGGTTAAGTAATCCAGACGTGGTCTTGACTCAGGCAGTGATAGATTTGCAAACTACTTCATACAAAATTGATTTGATGTAGTTCATTGTCCTGCTTGTCGATGGTGGACGTGAGTACAAATGATAATTACGGTTACCGAAAGCAATATCACTCCACATATGAATGAGAGCAATGGGCCGAGCGGAAGGACTATTGCATTGGAACTTGACTCACTTTGTTCGATCGATGTTTATAAATATATACAAATCACTTGCTTTGAAGATGATGGATTTCAGACCGGGCAGATCATTGAATGAGCTGTCCGACATAGAATTCCTTGTTGCTACAAAGTATAATGTGGTGTTGGTATCTTATCATTTCCGTTTGAGGTGGCATCGCCTCCGTGCATTACCGACGGAGTGGACCTCCGGAAGCATGATTATATTAGGAAATGTTTACAACTCATCAGACAATGATCATATGATCATCTTAAGTATTTTTCCATATTCAAATTATCATGCTTCTTATCCATTTTATTTTTTGTGCAACTTCATATGTCGGAGGATAATAATTTCTCATAGCACCACTGCCATTAGTTATTTTACTTTAAACATCATCCAAGCGCAATGACTCAGCGACGCTTTACAAGTCGAGGATCGAGAGCTACTGTGTCATATTAATGCACACGTAACAAAACCGTAGATAGTCTTTGTACAAAAAAATAATGAATTATTTTGATGAACTAAATGTAGTAAAAATTTATATTATTTGAAGTTGTGTTGAGTTTTACCTCACACTATTGTTCTTAAAATTTAATGTTTTCAGCTTCAATGATATAAACAAAAGCAGTATTCGAATCCTTGAATGGGAAGATATTACTCTGATCAGAGGCCAGCACCTTCACCAATGAGATTAACAGAGAGTGTTACTATTCGTGTTAAGTACTCTAAGCATTTGAGCATCATGATAATTGTGGTGTTTAGTCCTCGACTCGAAGCTTCGGGTAACACTAGAGCATTTGCGATCTTAAACCTCCCCCGTACGAGACTACACGATATATATTACAATTGTATTATTAAATTATTCAATTAACAATTTCAATGATGCAAGTGAAATGCCTAATGCAAATATCAATGAATCGTAAACGCGTGAAATTATGGTTAAGATATTTAATGCTTACTACCAAACGGGAGTCGCTAAGATGATAAAAAGGACTATAAATCATGTCGCTATGGATTTATTAAAGAAAGACTCGCCAACAAACAACATGCCATGTGATGATAAAAAAGGACCTATAAAACATGTCGTGTGATGTCTAACGACACGGGGTAGTACTTCTTCCACATGACATTACTGAATCAATGTCGAAACTATAGTAAACTTCCATATTGCCATTTTAATGTGTCTGGGACACGCCGATAGAGAGATTGTCGGTCTATGCATCACGGCTATCCCGATTCCTCAGATACGGGGACAAAATCGACATTGCCTCTCAATATTGCATTTAGTTTTTGTCCCATGAACCCATACTTTTAATTCATGTTCTTGTACTGCTTATGTCTTAATTATGTTTTACTTTGAACTATTATTGAAATGCATTAATTATTGGAAAAAATATGTTTATCCGAATAGAATAGAAGTAATACATTAGGAAGTTTTAGAAAATGCTATTTCTAAGGCAATCAGTCTAAGGCAATACATTTTGCCTTTTTGTCCTTACTTTAACTATCAAAGCCTGCATAGATGTTGTATGTCCGTCTAACTCACAAAATCGAATAATTGATTGGAAAAATAAGACATAACAAAAATGGTTTTAAAAAAAAAATCAAAACTGGTAAAAATTAATTTTCAACCTTATGATGAGGTAAATCATAATCAATTTCACCCAAAATAAAATAAAAAAACCGATTGAACGGAGCCCAACCGAAAACATACTTCTACAATTGTTGTAGAAGTAGTTGAAAGGTACAAACAACGAAGCACAAACGCCAAACTTGCCGAATTGGAAATTCCAGTTGAATCTTCTTCACATAGTCAAATCCTCCCCCCCCCCCCCCCCCCCCCCCCCCCAAACATGGAGTGTTGCAAGTGGAGAAATGTCAATGCCTTAAAGTCCTCATCCTCGTCGGCGCTGGTACTTTTTGTTTAATTTTGTAATACATAAAATTTAATTTTAATTTATTTTGTAGTTAGTTTATTTAATTATTTTTCTAGTTACTTATTGTAATTTAGAAGTTCACAATTATTAATACGATATAAAATGGATAAATTTGAGGGAAATTGATATTGTAGAGTAAAAGATTCACAAACAACTTCTAGGAGCTGAAATTTAGTAGTAAAGGAGTTTGGAAAATTTTGAGAATTTTGCTATTAAATTACCATATATTCCAAAAAGATTGTCATGTTTGATTTTAAATTATCAAAATTAACAAACTTCGAAGTCTTAATTGAGACATATAATTAAAATTTGAGGCTCAGGTACTTTTGTTAATATACATATATTTAATTGAATCTTAGTTTTAATTTTTTTTTCTAGTTACTTATTGTAATGTAGAAGTTCACAGTTATGAATACTATATGGAAAGGAGAAATTTGAGGGGAATTGATATTTTAGGAGCTGAAACTAAGTAGCAAAAGGAGTTTCGAAAAATTGAGAGTTTCGTTATTGAATGACCTCATCCTTTCAAAATAAAATTGACACATATAACTTTAAATTGAATCGAAATTATCGTGTTAATAGAAATATATGTTGAAAATACTATCTTTTGTTGTATTTTTCACCAAATGTTGTACTCTCTCCGATCTCCATTTCTATAAGATTGTCCAGGTTTGAATTTTGATGGGTGACTTTGTCAGAATTATGAACACAAATTTTTTTCTATATGTTTAATATGGAAAAATATATCAAACCATAGATTTTCAATTTACTTTACTATTAACATGATACTTTTGATTTAAATCAAAGTTGTTTGTGTTGATAAAGATTGCAAATTTAGTTAATTTTGGCCATGAAAAGCAACCTGGACGTTCTTTTAGGGATGGAGGTTGTATAATCTTTTTGGGATGGGAGGAGTATTTTATTTATTTATTTAGTAACACATTACCAGTCTAAACCAGAAGTTTTGGAGAAAGATGAGATATGATTAGATTGTGATTTCTGATCTTGTTGATGTTTCGTGAATTTGGTGGTTAAGTAGGTCCTTGGTTGAATATTTCCCTGTTGTTTATGCAAGCATGAGAAGAAAATTCATTTGTTTCATATGCATTGTTTTGGTCAAATGAAGTGATTATTTTACTGATTTGAGTTTTATGGATGTAGGGGTGACGGGGTCTGTTATATTGAGAAGTGGGAAGCTGTCGGAAGTTATTACACAGCTTCAAGAGGTAATGAAAGGAGTGAATGAGGCTGAGACATCACCAGGAAAGTACGACGCTGCTCTTTTAGCTACTCAGGTATAGCCCTGTAGCTCCCATTATCATTATTCAGTCATTTATCTCATAAGATCATGTCGCTGAAAATGGAGGATATGAATTATAAGGTAGCTTAAAGAAGGAATTTTATATTTGAAATATTTAGGAAAAAAGGGAAACAAATAAGAAAGCAATGAAAGCCAATCCTCTAATATCATCTTGCCAATTGGACAATTATGGGTCATTTCATGCTTTAGATCCTGACAAACCTATACTAGAGACTTGAGAGAAATTGAATGTGCACATAATTGTCAGTTGTGTATAATGTGGCAACAGTTCACGGATGTTTTTAGGGAAATGGGGATGTGCTGTATAGAGTAGTGAAGGTGTACACTTCATCAAACAAAACTTAAGGGTAACTAGTAAAAAATGTTAGTAGTTCATGCAAAATATCGGTAAGCAATACACATAGTAACATATTACAAATTTTGATGAAAGAATTAACAGTTTATTTCTGTATTTATACTTTTCTATTGTATATTTTAACTGTAAACCCCTGACCTGGGCATTTTCTGCCTAATTTGGTATTTGTAGTTGAGAGTTACAAAAAAGTAGTTTTCCATTATCCCATAGTTGTGAATAGTGGTATAGTGGTGCGGCGCGGCTCGGTAGCATAGAGCTACACCACGTCGTGGTAAATAGCATTGAATAGCTGTAAATAGCGCCGCAATAGCGGATTTTTGGAGCTTCGCCTCTACGGACCGCTAAATGCTATTCACAACTATGCATTATCCTAAGCTGAAGCATATTTTTTATGTGGTTCCTGACTTCGTAGTTCTTAATAAAAATAAAATATGCGTGAGTGCTAAGAACTTGATGGGTTTGGGATAGTATTGAGTAACTGAGTAACTCAATACAGTTTCAGGTTGGATAGTTTCCATATTGTAATTTATCTAACTGGAAATTTGTCTCAAACCGGCATTTTGATTCAGGTCTCCAGGTAGGTTCCGAAGTAGAAACATCATTGTTGTATATATGCTAGATATCAAGTGATTAATCATTTCAATCATTTTCCTCATAAAAAAACATGACCACCTGAAGACCATCATGAAGAAAGATCTATTCACAGTTTTTTCCCCAGATGTATTTCGTGAATTAGGTTCCTTCATGAAAATGTTTACGTTTGGCATTGTCACTCACCTTCTATATAGTCTTCATGAAACAATGATACCTCAGAAAGTTCTGATATGATATGAAATAATGTAGGGTCTGTTCATAAACCTTTAGTTGCTATTAGTGATTCAAAAATGAATGGATACTTACCAGGTTTATAGATGTGAACTCAATGGGGAAGATTTGTTGGGGGTTGCTTTAGTGTCTGTCAATGACTTAAAAGCTGAAATTAGTAGTGATATATTAGCAACAGTTAAGCATATGACATCACAGCCTTAGGTTGTATCCTCACAGCTGTGGTTGCTATAAGGGACCCGATGTCTGGAAATGAGGTGAGATGTTTTGGCTTAAATTACTCTTGAGAGAATTAGCAAAGTGCAAGCATGACATAGCCTTAGCTGAAGTGTAAAGGAGACATATTCACAAAGGGCAATAGTGATTAGCTGTGATTATTTATTGTTCGGATGTAATGAGCACTTATGATGGTTTCGATGGATATAGAGAAACAGTTCATTTAGAATGGCATTCCCTTCTCGTGATTGCGCATCTAATGGCTCCGTATTAGAATTTTTAACCATAACTGCCATAACATTCTCCATTGCCTATAAATAGGCTCCCGTCTAAGCGAGGTAAGGGGGGTTGGATTGTACACAACCTTACCCTTGTAATAACAAGGAGGGTGTTTCCGAGTTCACCTAACATAAATTGCAAATACTGTCTGCTACTTCACAATAGATAAGAAGCTTAGATAGTGTAATGAGCCATTTTGACTTATTCCATTAGTCCAAGAGTCCGAGAATATAAAATCTTTGACTCCATGGGTCTGTATTAGATTTCTTATTTTTAACAATTTACTTCTGCACAAGTGTCACTTGTTTGCTGTTTTGTTATTGTAGTCTCCGGCATATTACCAGTTTCTGTTAAACCTGTATAATTTAGGAGGTAGAACATTAATTTGGGCCGTCCACCCGAATGTTCAAAATTATGTATGAAGATTCTTCAGTGGTCCTCAACTCTAACATTATTATCCCATAGTGTCAGATTTTCTAGTTGTTTCCCTTTTTTTTTTCTTTTCACTAGAAGATGATCCCAATACCTAAACTGATTCAGCGGGAAGAGTTAGTATTACTATTATTCTTTCGAATTCCAAAATGTTCTCTGGATAATTATATTGATGTTTTTTTTGAGGCATTAGTATTTTCTAAGTTATTAAGAAGGAACATGAATTATCTCAACATATTCTCTTTCTTGTGTCCAATTTTGCTTGTAGATACGACAACTGGCTCAAGAAATTAGAGAACTAAGCATATCAAATCCCATATCCATTTTCAATGGAGATTCTAACTCCTCAGGTATGTGTTAGGTGAGCCCTTATATGTGTCTCCGAACTATGGCAACTGTCAACTGTCGACCCCCAAAAAGACATTTTTCCAGAATTTGCACAGTTTTTTTTTCCTTCCAAATTGTCTTTTTTTCCTGATAGTCCCACAACTGAGATTCTCAATTTACTATCTGTGTATTTTGTATCGCATAAGTAACTGGCTAGAAAGGGGTTTTAGTCCAACATAGTTTTGGTAAGCACTCCTTTGTTGCTACACATATTTCTTCGACCCATTGATATCTGCAATTTCTAGATCCTTTTTTACAGTAATATTAGATAAACCTCCTGGGTCAGTTCTTATCACTTACATTCTTACTTGGTTTTGAGTTTCTTAAGTGGTCACCTCATTTAGGTTGATATTCAACTCTGAGCTAAATCCTTTAAAAATTTGCAGCTCCTATGTGATCTGTAAAGTTAGGTACATCTTTGTGGTGAAGGATTTGGTGGTTGAACGTAAATCTTTTATCTTCATAGTTCCTGTAATTTTGTGTGTTCTTCAAGCATAATATTTATTTGTTCTCAAGTGTTAGGCTTCTTGTTGCAATGTATAACATGGAGGCATAACACCAAGTTGTGGGTGGATGTATGTGATACTCACCATCATTTAGTACTAGTATTATTAAATGTGAAGTATGAGCCGAGGTATAGCTCTATTCCATCTTGTATGCTTTTTTCTCACTTCATATTTGAGGGGAAAACAAGTACAAAATCTCCAAAGACAATTGAAAGATCTCGTAGCTTGTCGGGCTTGAGGTCAATTAAAGTGACCCGCCACGCGCCGGCTTCCGGCGCAGACTATCATCACTCAACACCGTAGCCACCAATCACCATTTATAACCTAAAAAGTTATAATTCATAATAATAATATACTTTACATGGGGCGAACTAGTAATACATCATAAAATAATATATATTATCAAAGTAATCATACCTCAAAGCTTCTCAATAATACAACCAAAGACTCCAAAATAATTAATTACATGCTCCTAAAGACAACATTTATATCAACCTCAACGTATATATACATCATCATCAAAATACCACAACCTCCCACAAAGTGCTACAAAAAGATGAAATGAAGAAGAAGCATCAATGGCGATATCCCAGCCACCCAACTGCATCACCTTAAGACGGTAATCTACCTCCGTCACAAAAAGGTGACGCCATGTTCTAATTCCTTTAACTACAAAATCTCTAGTGGGTTCAAATAAAGTACGAATTGAAGCTCCATGAAGCTTATATAACGAAATATAACTAATCACACATGCACACAGTATATCTCAACAATGTAATAGAATCCATCTCTCAAATAATCAATAATACCTGCTAACATAATCATATCAAATCAAATAATCCAATGAATAAACTATCATACACACAAATTAATAATATCCAAGATATCACAATAAGCAACAATAACTCTACTCCCAGCCTCAGAGCCTACACCATCCTTAATAGAGGAAAATAAACAACGCTATTCTGCCCTTGCACACTGCCAAGCAAACGAAGCATCAACAAAATACACCTACCTCTGCACAAGGCATTTGTTAACCGCTACCCGGCTAAGTGAGAGGATCAACCGAATGTGAGTCCAACAACAAATCACATCAACAATTCTCATATCATCATCATATCTCACAACCTCAAATATCATAACTCCGATCATATAAATCCATACCTTTCAAAGCCTCAATATCACATATCACGATATAACCTCAAGAGGCAAACTATACAACTACATATTACTGCATTATATAGAAAGTATACACATATAAAGCTGCTAAAAGTCAACAACTTTCCTACTTCGAGCACCACTCAATATCTACAATTAAAAGAACATAATAATAACAATTACTTTATTTTAGTAACTTACTAACAACCTCGACTAGATTGGTGAACTACACTGAACTTAAAGTGAAATTTATCCCATTTTATGTAATATTTTACTATATCCTATTTTAACTTTGTTTATATCCAAACTCCAAACTATACACTATATAAAGAATCTAAATTGAATACTACTATCCAAAATTCCATTACATAATTAAACGAAACTAACTCCATGATTCTTATAATTTAGTTTATGTATATTATAAACAATCAATGCACGCTTTACTTCCAACAAGAATTTAATTCACAACTTTGTTGCCCTATAATCAAATATTTATGTTTGGTCCATCTTAAACTATTAAATATGAACTCTGTATTATCATTTATGGATGAGTTTAGCTTAATTAAAGTAACTTGACATAGTTATGTCTAGTTAGTATGTAACTAATAAATGAAATAGTTATATATCTTTTTCCTTCTTGAAACTTGTTAGAAACTTTTGTGTATATCTCTGCCAAGCATGAGAGAATAAGCATCAAATGAAAGAAAATATTGGGAAAAGGTATATCTCTGCCAAGATTTAGAGAAAGATGAAGAAAAAGATTGTGATAAGGATGGAGGTTTTACGATTAAATAAGCATTTAGCTCAAGAATTCAAACAAGCACTGCAAAAAGTTCCGAAAGCAAGCATGAGGTGCGATTTCTTTGCTTAATTGAAAGGAGTAGTACTTAACTATACACTTGTGTAGTTCGAGTTTGTTTTAAGGAGAGCAATATTTAATTATTACTTGAATCAAAATTTCGGGTTATTTCATGAATGAAATTTTATTGACTTGTGTAGAGAGAATACCAATATTGGTGTAGCTTTCACGAGTTGACATGAGATTTACCTGTAAGCTTAACTTGGTAATTTTTCGGTTGTATGTTACTGAATGTTTGTAGTTTCTTCTATCAAGAGCGGAACAATTTTTCAAACCTGTGAAGGATATGCAGTTTCGTTCAGTTTATAGTTTTTTCAGATTTGCCTTTGAAAATTCCTTGTTTCCCTTTTCGTTATGGTTAAGTGGAAGTTAGGGGTTGCAAGTTAAATAGCAGTCCTAACCATGGTCATTTCGAGATGAACCCAACATATTTATGATGCTGCATTCTACACCTAGATTATTTAACTTATAAAACTTGTGCGTTTCCTTTGATTTTCCAGGGAGTTACGCTTCTTATATTTTACCGGCTGCAGCCGTTGGAGCAATGGGTTATTGTTATATGTGGTGGAAGGTAATTTGTGGTCAATTAACATATGTTACGATCCTATGATTTTAGTTATTGACTAAGTTTGTCTAATTGATGGTATTGTCTGTTGGTTGGAAAAACAGGGTTGGTCGTTATCAGATGTCATGTTTGTTACTAAGAATAACATGGCCAATGCTGTTGCATCTGTATCAAAGCAGTTAGAGAATGTATCAGAGGCATTAGCTGTAAGTATCCAGCCTTGTTTATGTCGTCAATTCTACCTGGAATATGTTCTGAGAAATTAATTGGTGTCTCTTGGCAGTCAACAAAGCGGCATTTGACTAAAAAACTCGAAAATGTGGACTTGAAGATAGATGAGCAGAGAGAAATTTCAAAGCTTATTTCCAATGATGTAAGGACAGCTATCGCTGCTTGCCTACTTTTACTTCTTTTGCTTATCTTTGTTATTGTTGCTCACTAGACAAATATAATAGAACTTTCTCAGAATATATTTTTGTTGAGTATGAATAGTTTTTCACAGCTTAACAGTTGAAGGCAAGATGCCAGAATTAGTTGTCCTTTAGCATTAAACATCTGGGGCCTCTCACATGTTACTTATTAGCATTTGTATCATCCTTACCTTCACCTTATAAATCTGCAGACTGAAAGGAATTCACATGTTCGACTTGATATGAATGTGATCCCAGTGAAATTACTTGTCCTTGAGGAGATGTCAGGAAAAAACTTTAATAAGGATTCCTCTTGGTTTCGTTATGCTTTCATAGATGTAGTGCGACTGTTCTATTTCACTTTTCTATGATACATGGTTTATAAAAGGAAATTCTATTATATTACACAAGATGGCCCTTCTTTATTAAGGCACCACTTTGCAAACGACTTTATCCTGTGAAAAGAAATAGGGGTATCAAATATTATTAGAGCGGGAATATCAATTTCGGTTGATAATGTGTCCTGTTTTGCCTTCTTATATGCCATCTTCTGGAGATTCTTTATCATGTGAAAAGAAATAGGGGTATCAAATATTCTAGCTGGTTTTGTTTCAAGTATGTCAGTTTATTCAGCAATCTAGTATGTTCTCCCTTGAGATTCTTTAGAAGCTTTATCACTACTGCTATCTAGAGGAAGTTCTTCATGGCTCTTAGATACTTCACTTCAAACTCAATCCCTATTTAACCTTATTAATCTTTAAATTTTCGTGTGATAATCACCTCTTTAATCAATATTATCAGCATAACATGATAAAAACACCTTCTTGGCACATTCTATTTACTTATAAGTTTCAACAATTTATTGTGCAATTGTTTTTATATAAATCAATATTTTGCACTTCATGATTTTGATTGTGGAATGGATAGAGGTAATGATTATAAGATGGATTGTATAGTAGTTGTGGTGGTTCTATTGCAGGTATGTGTGGTGAAAGGTAAAGATCCTCACGGAAAGTGAGGAATTTCACTTTCTTGCGCTTTTTTTGTTCATATCCTAAAAGATGTTGTGGAATGGCCAATTTGATAAGTACTGAACTTTAGAAAGTAACGTTAGCCCGACAACAAGGATGTTAGCCATGGAAGTCGAGCATTGACGTCGTTCGGGATTGGCCTACCTTTACAATGTTGAAGCAATTAACCTACTATGCTTCTTGTAACTTCCATTTAACACAAGTATAACCACAGACTATAATATGAAGTGTACGTGTTCTCAAGTTTCATACCATTTTTGTATGCAGGTTACTGGTGTGAGGTCAAATCTTAATCAAATTGGCTATGACATCGACATGATCCATCAATTGGTTACTGGGTTGGTAAGTCAACTCAATGTAAATGTTGAATTAGATTTTATCAAGAAGAACTCTCATTGCTAAAGTTTAATTGTTTATTATAAAAACAGGAAGGTAAAATTGAGCTTATTGAAAGCAAACAGGTAATTGTTTGATTATTATCTTGGAACTGGTTGCTTTTTCGTATCTTGAGTACATTATTATATCTAAATTTGTTTTCTTGTTTCCATAGGATGTTACAAATTCAGGTTTGTGGTATTTATGCCAAGTAGCTCAAGGCATTGAAGGTGGTGAAAATTCTAAAGCAATTCAGGTCCTTTCTACTATATATCTCTTTTTTCCAAGTTTATCTCCAATCATGCTATTTGGAAGAAACTATCTTCATTTATGATCTTGCTTCCCTTCCTAGACTCCTCGCATCTTAAGCCCAATATAAGCATCCCTTTCAAACTTATTAGAGTGATAACTCGACCTCCCAAGTTAAATGTTTTCGTACAAGTAAAGAGCATTTTAATATTTTTTTGCTCAATTCTGTTAATTTAATGTGCCAGGATACTGGAGTTCCGCTAATAGATCAGCCACCCATTGTGTACAAACAGAAGTCGATGAAGGTATGCATCATCATGGCTGACATCTTCCATAAACCTCCCAGGGACTTGAGTTTGTCCTTGAAAATATAATTTCCCGTCTTTCTGAACCATTTTGTCTTGCAGCATAATCCTATTCAAGGACTTGAGTTCATTGCTGGAAACAATGAACCGACTACAACTGAGAAGTCAGTAAAGGTGAGAAACAACTTGCTTGATAGTACAGAAGGCGTTGCTGCAACAAAAATGAGAATCCACAGGTCTTACCCAGTGGGGCTGTCTCTTACGAAAGGCATTATCGGTTTAAGTTCGTAATTGTAGTTCTCGTCTTGAAAGGTGGATACCAAAAAATTGGTGTGGTTTGTCGATGCCATACAGCCATTTATAGTACTAAATCAACATACCAATTTTATTGAAAAGTTAGTGTGCAAATAAGCTTTTATTATTTTGACCATGGACACAGGCAGCACCAATATTCAATGCCTGTGGGAATTGGTTCTAATTATTGTGTTTCAAGTTTTGTTGTATTTTATCACTGTGGGAATGTTCATCCGCAGAGACAGAATATTTCAATGCCAATCACATATGATGTTTCACCCATATCTTCATTTGAAAGTTATTAGAGAGGAATTTCTTTACATCATGTAATAATCCAACATTATTAAGAAAGAACAAGCATCGTCATCACATATAAGAGTAAAATAATAAACTTACTCCCACCGACCTTCATGAAGAAAAACACCACCGACCTTCATGAAGATACACCTATTAACGGTGTTTTCTTCTAAGCCATATGATGTAATGGTATTTTTAAACTTTAGATACCATTGTCGGAAAGTCATTAGAGTCCATATATCAATTTCTTTTTAGCTTACATACCAACTTTCTTTGCCCAACGTCACAAACCATCCGGTTGATCCGAGCAAACTTCTTCCTCTAAGTCTCCATTCAAAAAGACGGTTTTCACATCCATTCGTGAAGCCCGCATCATGATTTGAACCACTTCACGCCAAAACAATTCTTAAAGAATCCTTCTTAGAAACTAGTGGAGAAGGTTTATCAGTCAACACCTTCATTCCTCGAAATAAAACCTTTGAAGAACAAGCCCTACCAAAGTTATAATATTGCCTTTGAGTCTCGCTGGATCTTGAAGATCCATTTACAACCGACTAAGCTTTTGAACCTTTGTGCAACTCCAACTGCATTTTGTTGTCATCCATTGATTTCAACTCATCTTTCATGGGCTGGCTGAATCCATTTTTTCTCAATTGTTACATTTCATGACTTGACTGGAAGAAACTGCTCTTTATCAATACTTGTCACATTCATGTTCATGAATAAACCACATAATCATCATAAATAGCTAGTCTTTTCTATTTTGTAGACTTTTTTATGTTATTTCAGGTTCATTTGGATACTACCATTAGTGATTTCATTGATGTAATAATATCATAGGTTCACTATGACACCATTTCAAGTAAACACTTCTCACGGTAAATACCAGACGCGATATCTCCCACTTGTATCTCTCTTAAAAATTTACAGCCTACGGTTCCCCTACACCTATCGACATGAGCATTCTCAATAAACTGCATTACCGGGCCTCAACTATCCTTTGTACCTTATGATTAGGACAATAGAATATGTACTCTTTGACTTTTTCTCAGATAACTGATAAAATTACGTAGATGGTTCTTGAATCGACCTTCTTTCATGTGGATTATATATTCTTACTTTGCTTGACAACTTAAACACGTTTATACTTAATCTAGGTTTCTTTTTATCCACACCATATGAATTTTTGAACAACCTTACTAGAAACCCTATTAAGCAAATACGCAGCAGTTTTTAATGACTATGTCCACAAAGATAAAGGTACATTACTGTTACTTAACATATTCCTACCCATTTCTATTAGAGTACGATTCTTCTTTCAGCCTACAATCTATATTTTGTCATGTACCGTGTATATAGTATATTGTATACATATGCCTTGACTTTCAAGAAACTTTGCAAATGGACCAGACATCATTCACTTTCATCAGATTTACCATAATATTCTCCACTCTATCTCGATCTAACAACCTTTTACTTTTATATTTGACTACCTTGCTACCTCATCAATGAATACTTAAGAATGTTCAATTAATGAGACTTTTTCATGCAATAGATATACATATCCATAACGTGAGTATCACCTTAATGAAATACTTTTCTCCACTCCAAGATGGAGCTCAAACGGACCGCAACATCGGTATGTATCAATTCAAGAAGTTTTGTGCTTCTTTGCGGGTCGCTTTTCATTGTATTGTGTCATTTGTTTTGCCTTTAATACAATCAACACATATATTTAGGGTTTGTAAATCCAATTGAGAATATTTCACTTTAACCAACCCCAACATCCTTTCTTTGATATATGACCCAATATTTGGATTCCACAAGAAAGTAGAGTTAGCATTCTTGCGTAATTACTGCTTACTACCAACAACTTGTTCAACATTAAATGAAGACTACAAATTTATTATCAAGATTAAACGATACAAGCTATTTGTTAATGTAACGTTGAACCATAATAGTACTTATTCTTAAACAAGAAAATGTACCATTTTTCAAATTTGACATTAAACATAGATTCATTCAACTTCCCCAACGTAAACAAGATTTCTAGCACAATCAGAACATAAAGTCACTTTCTAGATCAAATGACAACTAGTATGCAAGATCAATCAGAAGTCCCACCTTCTTATCTCTGCCTTCATCTTGTTCCCCTATGAACAAATACTTTTCGCTTCCTTTTATGGTCTCTGATTGAAAGGAATCCTCGTAACGCGAGAAACATGAGAAGTTGCAACTGCACTTAACCACCGTGTATTATTAGGGAGCTTCCAATAAGGTTTGATCGAAAGACGTAAACAAAGTAAGTACCTTTCTTTCGAACCATTCTTTCTTTTTGCATCCTTCTTCAAGTGTCTAACCTTTCCATGTATAATACTTGATTTCTTTTGACTTGGCCCTCGTTTGACTTTCTTTCATTGGGCTTTTGTCATTCTTTGGAGTTTTGGTCTCCTTTTTATCCTTTTTCCTAATTTAAATTGCTACTCATCTTTACGAACAAATGAGATGGATGTAGAGTGATCTTTTATTTTCTTCATCCTTTCTTTCCTCTTGAACTAACATGGCCTCAATTCCTTTGAAAGTTCCATTTTTTCGAATAGAGTGTTATAGTTCACTTTGAATCGCTAAATTCAGAGGAAGCGTAGCTTGACGACAAATTGAACCGTAAATGTCTCACTCAATTCCATACCCATAGTCCTTAACTTTGCTGCTTTGTTAGACATGCTAGTTACATGATCATGAATGGGTTTAGACCAATCAAACTTAATGGTCGTTAACTCACTCACGAGTTCTACAATGGACTTATCTAAGAATGCCCGCTTTTGAGCGCACTGCCACTTTCATAAGAAATTCCCTTGCATTCTCAGCTTTAGGCATAAATAGCTTTAACATTTTCACCCATCGCCATATGCATCAAATTCATGCCGAAGCCCGTTAGACGCTTTTCAAGATTCATAAAGATTGATTTTATCTTTGGGTACTAATATCGCATAGGAATATGGTCTGATACTATCAGAACATCCAATATATTACTCCAAGATCAAATAAATTTGTTCGACCATTCATCAAAGTTCGTAGCATTGAATTTGGATCACGGTATCGCTTAAAGAAAATAAATTTTGTAAGAAGCCGCAAACATGATTCAAACTTGTATATTAACACTTAGTTACTATAATGGGGATTCAAATGATACAAACTTTAATAACATATATAAGTTCACCATGTGGTGATCCTTAAACAGTAATCTTCACCAAACGACAACTAAATGTATTAACACTTTAATCTTCATATGCAAAAAGTTTACACGCATGCATAATAATAATGAATCAAATGTACATGTTAAAAAAAAATTATAATCATGTATTAATTGATAATATGTCTAATTAACTTCACAGCTGCATCACTTTGGTGACTAACAAGTCTTTAACATATTAGACATTTTTCCTTTTCAAATATAAGAAGATATAATGCCCATTTAACAATTAGTTTGCTACTTTGAGACTAGTAAATACTTAATAGACAACTTTAATAATAATACCGAAATATTATTATTCAAAATATTATGTAATAACATAAAATAAATTATCTATTTAATCATTTATCTTGGCCACTTTGGTGACTAACAAGTATTATAAAAAATGATAATTTTTAATTTACCATAATATCTTTATGTCAGCGTGAACTATTAGTGAGTATAAAATATTAATTTACTCATTTAGCTAGGCTAATCATGACAACAAGCACTTTAAAATAAATGAATTAATAACTATCATATCTCAAATTTTGCACAATTATGTAATATGTGATATAAAATATCTATTTAGGCATTTTATCACACTTGCTAACAAATTCCTTATATAAATAGATATAAAGCATCAATGTTCAAAAGTTTGTGCAATTATATAATATGAGATAAATATCTATTTTACTTCTTTTTAGCTTGGTCACCTTTGACTAACACGCTACTTTAATTAACTTTATATCTCAAGTTATATGTATGCCAAAATCAACTTTAATATGTTTAGATGTTTCTTTTCATATATAAAATTCATAATACTCATTTATAAAATAAACTACGTAAAATAACGAACATTTGTATAATATTGTATATTAACTTTATCAAATAATTGACCAACATTACATTTATTTTTATTTTTATGTCATATATTACAATAACACCAAATTATATATGATCCAAAAGATTGTCTATTCATTTGATAAGTATTTAAGCTAAAGCAAGACAATTTAACAATCCATTATTGTCATTTTAATTTATTTCAACCCCGTAATCCAACAACAAGATTCAAGATTTACATGTTCCATCAAAACTAAACGAAGGCATTTAGAGTATAGTCAAATTAATACTACTCATAAAACCATGGTGATCATGGAGTATAATTAATTGATGATTATTTGAAAGGTGAATAGTACCTAAATTATCCATAATTCGTATATATTATTATTAACAAAGTCTCAGAAATTTTATTCAACAAACCAAAATATATCCTTTATGTTTTAAACGCGAGACAAATATACAAAAGTTGATATCATATGAAGCCCGAAACCTAAACCTTAATGCTAGCTTCTAGTTCATAATTTCGAATAAATACTAGTACACTTCAAGAATATACCGTGATTCAAATTAATTATCCATTTCCGTATCAATTTGTCTCGCTATCACATGATAAGATAAGATCAAATATATGAATTTATTTAAAGTGTTCAATCATACCTACGATACCAATTGTAAACATAATTTTATCACTTTAGGATCTTTACACTCTAATTATATAATAACTTTCACATGTATGATAATACAAGAACATACCTTGATCCATGATAATTGAAATCAATAAGCCAACTCCTGACTTCTTTCTTCTCTCCTCTTTTAGTTTCTTTTAGTTGTCTTTGATGGACGGTGACATGATAATGCATGCGCTCCCTATAGTAGTATATTATAACCAAAGGTTGCTCCCGGCATACTAATCAAAGAGTCAAGCAAGCATCATCACCCTAGCCTTTACGCGCGTGGGTTCTAATCAATGCAAGGGCGTGACCATTTTGAAGTGGTTTAAAGGGAAGCTCAAGTTTTCCTCGACCAATCGAGGCACATCCCAATTTGCCTCTATACGTAGCCAAGTAATGGGTAAAGGTAGACCCTTATTTTCGTGATTTCAAACTTTAGTATAACCAGTGTCTAGTTTACTAAACGTCACCCTTTATTACATCCTTTAAATAATGTTAATGAGGGAGAAGAGAGGGCTAAAGTAACACTCACTAATTTAATATTTTAATGCTTAATATCCATCACATCAAATTCTTTTATAATAGAATTAGTCCTTTCATATTACATGAACTATAAATAGATTATATAATAAAATAATCTAACAGAATCTTTAAAAAATATATCAATTATGAAATAAAATCAAATCCCTTCCATCAATTCTTTGTAAAAGAGTAAACATCTTGCATTATTACATTATCATAGGAAAATTGATTATTGATAAATTGATTATTGGTAAAATGGAATCGGATCAAAAAGTAGTGAAACATGAAAGATAGTAATTCCCTAATATTGGATTTAAAGAAGGATGTTTTTTAAAATGTTCCTAATATTTCTTTGTAATTGTTGGAGTATTATTTTTAACTTTGTGTTCATCTGTTCTTTTTTTGTGTCATTAAAACAGGTCCAAATTAGATTATTAATATTAATATTTAAGAGTAGTTATTAGATATTATTGAATTCATTCATCAGGAATGGATATATGGTTTCAATATGAGATATTTATTTTATCAATCAAAATATAAAAATTCAACATGGATAACCATTTTGGAAAGAATAGAAGTGAACAAAAGTAGAAAAAAATGTTCGCGGTCAGTTTAAGAGAAAATTGAGAAAATAGCACTAGTTTGACTAGGTTTATAATTGTTATTACCCAACCTTCTACTCCTATTTTTTCAACTTCTTCTTCTCTAAATCACCTCCACCATCACTACTACTCCATTGCCCCCAAAACCCATACTGGCCCCACCCTACCCCACTGCCAACTACCACCACCCCACCCTACTACCCAACCACCACCATCAATATCCCTCCCCCATCCTCAATAAAAACCGGAACCCTACCCCTACCACCACCATTACCCCACCGCCTCTAACCCCCCCCACTCGCCACCCCCCATTACCCCACGCTTCCAACCTACCCACTAAATCTCACTACTATCCACCACCACCACCAATAACCCTCCCCCATCCTCAATAAAACATGAAACCCTACCTCTACCACCGGTAAAAAACAAAACCCTATCCGCACCCTCAATTACAACTCGAAAATTGCTGAGAGAAGTGGGGGAGTGGTCGATTTAAGCCATGAAAATATGGTTAGATCATGATTCGTATTATGGAGCGCAGATGGTATTTAGGGGGCGTAGAATTCATGAGAGAATTTGTTTGTAAGTTCTTAATAAGAATTGACTACAATGCAACCAAATTTATGTTCAATAAAGCTATATTTTAAACTTGATGTTTCTAAACAAATGTTTGCTAGGTGACAAGCATATTTAACTCTTTAATTTTGAAATTTAATATATTAAGGTCAAAGAAATATATATTCCTAATTTTCTAACACGAGAATATTTGTAGGACTAATAATGCCACCCAAATGGGCCAACACATCACCATATCGGATCGGGGAAGAGGTGGTAGAGGAAGAGGACTTAGTAGAGATAATATATCTCTAGATCCATCTCACCCATCATATGCAAAAATTAAGCAAATGCTTGAAGATAGGAAAACGGTGCTTTTTATTTTCGTCAGACCGGAACTCGAACTTATTTAGTAACAAGAAAACCACATGGTATCATACGCCCAGGCTGCAATATCAACTAAAGAATATGATAAACTCTTATATGTGTCAAAAAATATAGGATGAAATAATTTTTTATTTACTGGAAAATGAAGAGCAATGGGCAAATGATCCATGGTATATTATGAATAAATATCTTGAGGAAGCATGTTTTTCATTTCCAGATGGAAAAAATATATTTTATTTTGAAAGTATTCTTACCACAACAATTTTTGCCGAAATAACAACATTTCCAAAATATGTTAGAAAACCTCGACCAAGGACATTTTCAAAAATAAACAAATCATATCTCTTAATGAATGAGGATTCGGTCAATTTACAGCAAAGGAGTTCATAATTCCTATTATTAAGATTTCTGAGATGAAATGTCTGCTTAATTATTTTGATTATATTGATGCCTTTTCCATAGTAAAGCCGTCACTCATGGCCGATGAAAATCAATCCAGAAATATTTCTCACTAAAAATGATCCAACATGAGCTTTGTCGCGCGAATAACTTTGACCTCCGATTTCAATCTTACAGAACCTTATATGGGTTATTACAATTATTGGAATCCAATCCACCTCGAAAGTATTATGCATCAATATATCAAGGCCTGATAACCCATAATTGCCGGGATCCGTATGCTTTTAAATTAAACTGGACGCACTTAATCGAACAAGCGATCATTGAATTTAATAACCAAATAAATGCACCCGAACCCCATAAGCGAAGTTAGAATGCTACGCCACCTAAGGGCTGACTGTAGCTCTGCAGTTAAGAAGAACAATCAAGTGAGTATTAAATTGATTCGGGCACCACAGTGGGGTAATACGACACCTTAACGGTTTCCATAATCATTATCTGAATTGAACGAATTTATCGCTGTCAATCAAAAGTAACTGCTCAAGCAACTATAAAAGGTAAATCTTGAGGATAACAAATCGAGTAAGTTTACTTTGATACCCAAATACACTTTCTTTCTAAAATTAAACTCTTTCGATTCATTATTGACTTGATCGTCGGAGTGTTTCCGGCGGAGCAACCTGTCCTTGTTTTGCAGAAAGACATACTTGGAGCAAGGCGTATCAAAGCTCGACTTGAAGAATTTGTAATTTGGCCCACTACCAAAATCGGACCAGATCATCAGTCTGCAACATTATATTTTTTCATCGAGTCTAGACTACCATGGATATATTGAAAAAGACTACCAAGGATATATTGAAAAAGACAAGGCATATTATGCCTTAAAAGGATAATTACATTGCAAATTTTGGCAAAATTTAATTCAACCGCATCAGAACACCGCTTAGAAGATTTGACGAAAAGCGTGAAGAAGATGGACACGAAGAAACATTTATTATTTATATGCGCCCGAATAATAAACCTTCGGGGGGAAATCTCCTACAGAAAGAAATATTTATCAAACGGATCAGTCCGACTATCGCCTAATATTCTCCTACGATGCTGATTTCTGGAAGCTCACTTAATGAACTTGAGCCGAGTATCGAGTCGCATGCGGTTCCGGATGTGGCTGGACGCGAACTCGTCTTCGACGTTAGATTTGGTCCGAACCGGGTGCTTTAGCGCCGCTGATCTCGTGTGGTTATATGGACTCGACGTTGTCTCGACTCGACTCAGACTCGATCGCCCGACGTAGGAGTCGGACCGCAGGATTGGACCGTACGTGGCCGACTGTACGCGTTGACCGCACGCAGTTAGATCGCACGGCTGGACCGCACGTGTCGCTCCATACGTACTGACCGCACGCGGTTCGACCGTACGTGTTAGGATCATACGTGTTGGCCGAACTGCAGCTGAGCCGGCCCTTTTTAGCAACTTAAGTTCATGTTGCCTCCGCGATGATTCCAGCGCCTATCGGGCGAGGGAGACGGGCTTCAAAGAACATCCTCTCTTGATTTGATGTAAATGTACTGGCTTCAGCTTGTTTCTCGCAGTTTCGATTTCGATGCGTTGTGGGCTTCAAAGACCGTGATTCCCCGCAACAGGGATTTGATGTACATGGGCTTCACCACCGTGACTGTGGTAGTTGTGGATTGAGGCATGCGATGAGCAAATGTTTCCAGAAACTGATTTGGCGCAGAAGGGCTTCACAGCTGCGATTCTGAAATTAGATTTGATGTACAGGCTTCATCGGGCCGTGTTTCCCGCACCTCGGATTCGTGTGTCATACCAGAGTCCTCGTAGCTTTTCCGCTTTTCTCTCCACTTTTCGCCTTCCTGGGCCAGATTTTCAAAATTACGGAAGGGGGTATTTATAGACTTTCGGCCCCATTCTAATTTGCCGGTTATTTCGCGCTGGGATCATCTCGACCGTTGATTTTGAGTGTAATGATTCTGACCGCCGATAATATTAAAATAATATTAAAAATCAAATCTTTTTCCGCTCTTCGCAATTTGAAAGCACCGCGTTTTATTTCTTTTGATTTCCAAGAATACATTATACCCTAATTCCATATCGATTCTTTTTCTATCGGACCGTCATTTTGAAATTCGCTTATCCGTAAAATTCATTTTTTATTCTGCTTATCTATTCAAATTTATTATTAAAATTTCAGAAATTTAGGGAAACTATTCTAGGTTTAAAATTAGGTTTATTAATATAAAACTCTAATTCTAAATATGTAATTAATATCGTGGCTTCGAACCCCGAACTTTCTAGCCTTTGAATTTAATTTGAAGCTCGCTAACCCTAATCAACACGCGTGTCATCGTATGATCGGTTAGATTAATTAAATTCATAAAACGAATTTAGTAAATTAAAATTAATTAAATTTTTCTATCTACAAATGCCCCTCGAACTCTAACAGCCTAATGGATAGTGTCGGTGTTCAACACCGATGTTGTCATGCTCGGGAAGCATATCCATTCGGTGTAGCCTCCCGCCATTTATGACGTAGCTTGTCGGATTCGCCTGCTCGTTTTCACCCAGATTCTCAGATCTCGGGATACTTTGGCCTTCCTCGTCATTTGATAGTCCGTATATCGTATCATCATTTAACTCCTAATTTAAGAAATTAACTTTTCCGGATATGCTCAGAGGAATTTAGTACTGGCCGCACTTCCTCGCTTCCTTGATTTTCTCGATTTCGAGCCTCCTGAGCATTTAATTTCATAAATATATTTTATTATGATTTTTAGTCATAATAAAATGTTTCGGATATTTTACCTTAATTTTATGTTAATTTAGCAAAATTAATAGGTACTTTAAGCATATAGATCTCAGAGCATACCGAATAGCTCGTAAAAAGAAACGCTACTGTTCTTGGTCCGCATGGCTCGTCGACCACCATGGTCCACAAGCCCCCCTTTCCATTTTCATCCCGATTCCGCCTCGCCTAAGCAATTTTTTCTCAGATTATTTTCGAACCACATATGATCTAAGAAGCAATTTTTTTGTCATAATTTTCGAACCATAAGGGTTCGAAAAATACCTCGCTTCTTTCGATTTCAGTATTCGCTTCGGTTCTGCCTCCTTTCTCGCAGATCTTCTTCTTTCAGGTAAAGATTCCAACTTTTCCATGATATTTTCAAGTGTATACATAATACTTTCCATGCAAATTATTTTACCATGCTAATTGTAGTCAAACCCATAATTTTCATGAACTTCGCATGTTGATTTACAAGATCCTTTTGTATGGTGTCAATTTGTTGATTTATTTTCCGTTGATCGAACATCGGATTGATTCTGAAATTTGTTGAGTTGTTCCCATGGGACGCCAGAAGATATCTCTATTTGTTTTAATTTTGGAATTTGTTTGACCCCTGCTTTGGATCGCTTATCGCCGTCTGCCTTTTGCGTTGCTTATATTCCTCGGGTGTATCTCCAGAGCCTGCTCACTCGCGAACCATACATGGTCTGAATTTTGAGATACTTCGGAAGTTGCTGTGAATTTCGTGATTTTCGCCTACCTTTGTGTGTCAAACGGTTTGACCGTATCTCATCGCTGCTCATCGGGCTTATGCGATGGTTCTTCTTTTTATGCATAGGTAACTGACCCGTTTACATTTTGTCTTCAGGGCACTTTGTCATCCGAGCAGCTTTGCACGTCAGAGTTTGCTCTGGAACAGCCAGCGCTTTCTTGGTACGTTTGATCCTTGTTTGCATACTGAACTTGTTTCGAGCATATCTCCTTACTCGCTGGTTCGCTTTTTATGGCTCTTTAAGCATTCACGTGTAGGTATTCGATCCTTATTTCTTTTCTGTCTTTGAATCTATCTTGCATCCGGGTACTCCTTCGTGTCCGAATCTGCCTCGGAACAGGCCGCACCTGCTTGGTACGTATGCTTACTGCGATGCTGAATTTGTTTTGACCATATCTCCGGCTCATTTACCAGTTTTCGATGAAGCTTTTTGCACGAGTAGGTATCTGACCCCTCTTCGTTTTGTCTTTAGGGCGCTTTGTCATCCGAGCACTTCTACTTGCTGGAATCTGCCTTGGGACGTGCTGCTTTCCTCTGGTATGTACCATCGCTCTTGCGTACTGAAACGGTTTTGATCATACTGGCCGCTGCTCATCGCTTTCTATGGCGGTTCTTCTTGTATGCATAGCCAAATGACCCCTCTATCTTTTGTCTTCAGGGTACTTTGTCATCCGAGCGATTCTTTGTACTGATCTCGCCTCGAACAATCAAGACTTTTCTAGTACGTATCCTTGTTCCTTGTACGCCGATACCGGGCTTTTGATCCTATCATCTCCCGGCTCATTCGCTTGTAGATGTTTCTTATTTGACCATGCAGCTAACTGACCCCTTTATCTTTTGTCTTCAGGTCAGTTTGTCATCCGAGCAATTTTCACGTCGGATCTGCCTTGTAACAACAAGACCCTTCCGGCACGATCCCTGCTTCCCCGCTTGCCGAGCACCGATTTGAGCGGTATTCTCGCTCGTTGCCTGTTTTGATGCTTTTGTCTATCTTGACCACGTAGCTAACTGGACCCCTTTATCTTTTGTCTTTGTAGGTTTTCTCTTTGCTATCCGAAATAGCTTCTTCATGCTCTGGATCTGTGGTTGAACAGCTATCCCCTTCTCGTAATGTATCTAGTTTCATCACTGACACCGCTGATCGTATCTCCCGCCCATTGCTCGCTTGATGGTTCTTCTTTGACCATGTAGCTAATCACCCCTTTAATGTCTTAGGCGCCTTGCTATCTCGAAAGTAGTTTCACGCCGGGATTTGTGTTGAACAACAAGACTTTCCGTAATGTGACTCGCTTTTCTTTGCTTCGATACCGCTTTTTGATCGTGATCTCCCGGCCTCGTTACTCCTCGCTTTGATGGTTCTTCACCATGAAGCACCCGACCCCTTTCTGGTCTTTAGGTCATATTGTTATCCGAGCAATTTTTCACATCTAGATTTTTGTTGGAACAAATACACTTTTCCTCGAGCACGTAGACACGCTCGCCAGGGATTCTTTCTTGTCGGGATTGAGATTTAAATCCCATACTCCCCCGTATCATGTACCTGCATTGGATCGCTCAGCGACGGAGTAATGGGTACATCATTTTTGTAGATATTTCTCACATTTATATGCTTTTGGTCGCATACATTTTCAGTAATTATGGTGGTCTTTCTAGCGAGGAAGTTATCCCAACCGATACCTCCCATTCACGATCAGAAGATCAAGAGGATACTATGTTGGCTACTCATCCTTCCCCTGTGATAGACGTCATAAGTGCCTCCCCGCCTTCTTGATGTCAAAGCCGCTTTAGCTACTAATGATAGCCACCCATAGTTCCCCGGCTCGAGTCGATGATGGTTCTTCTTTGTACATGCGCACAGTCAATTCTCTTAATTTTATTTTCAAGACACTTCATCATCCGACGAGTCTGTCAGCTGAATCGCCTCAGAGACGAAGTCTTACCCTTCTAGTATGCGCTGGCCGCCCGCTAATGCCGTTTGACCATAACCCCTCGATCAAGCTTCGATTTGATGGTTCTTCTTTTGCATGTAGAAGCCTCCCTCCACGTTTCATCTTGAGGACACTTCATCATCCGAGCGAAGTCTTGCCGTTGAATCGCCGAGACGAGCCATACCCTTCTAGTACGCGATGCCGCTCAATACATTGTTGACCATAGCTCTCGCTCGAAGCTCACTTGACGACTTTTTCATGTGTAGAAGTCTATTCCTCCACATTTATCTTCGGGGACACTTTCATCATCCTAAGGCTTCTTCCCGCTTAGAAACTTCCTTTGAACAGCAAAGACTTTCCGTCTTCGCTTATCATGCCCGCCGTGTCAGAAGCGCCGACGCGGTTAGTGAGCAAATAAAGTACTGGTGGTTAGCCGCATGAGTTGGGTAGAGCAATGGAGATTTTGAAACAGTTATAGGATTGGCTGAGCAGCCAGTGGCCCGTGGTGCTGCTTTATGTCGAGATGCCGAAATGTCGAGTATATGAAGCGGGGTAGATGCTTCGCCGGCTGCTGAGCATTCTGGCCATGGTCGCCACCTTCTTCTCCTCGCATGTCTTCGCCAGAAGTTGGGACTGTAGCTGAGGACCGCATTAATCAGCGCCCGAGGCACGCTGGGCGCTCAACCTCTTCCAAGTTACAAAGACGGTACGGAGGCCGCCTGCGTAGTTCGCACCGTCCGTACCGAGGATATGGTTACCCGCTTCGAGACAAGTGAGCCGACCGACGGACATGCTCGGAGGACCCGCATCGCCAGTGACTACCGTGAACTTTGGATACCGATTCGAGTCGGCGAGGTCCCGCTTCATGCTCGTTACTTTTGAGGAGATCGCCGAATGTGACTAGAGCCGCTTAGAGCAAATTGAGGATATAGTTCGAGGATCTTTACATGCTTTGTAAAGCTCTATTTTGCTTTGGCTGAAGTTCTCCCTCAGAGCGCGTACTCTTTCTTTGTCGAGACATAAGTTTTTGGCATTTGATTATTTATCGCTTTATGTTCTCCTTTGTAGCCATGCTTTTTTTATCTATCGTCAACTCTCATCACCACCTTCAAATTTCTCTTGCATTCGATCTTCTTGGAAGAGTGCCGACATCTTGAGTCATGCGAACTCTTTTGGTTTCTTTTGTCTCAAGACAATATAAATGTGTTTAAGGTTACGACTAAACTCTCAATGCCAGCCACGGCGTAATCTCTGTGGATCAACCAAATGTAGTTCAAATGGGGTTTTATCTTTAGCCTCATACTGGCGGATTGGGGTATTTACACTCGCATTTCTAGGGAGTTCTATAGGTAGCGAACCTTCTACCACCCGAGAGGATTGGACAGTTTTTATCCTCGCATTCGTGGAGTCTCAGAAAGTTTATCCTCTTATCCGCGAGGTTGCATGTTTTATCCGTGACCAAGAAGGGGCGCTTTATCCGTGCTTAGGAGGTTGTAGACAGTTTATCCTCATATCTGGGAGGTTGGTAGGCAGTTTATCCTCGTGCTTAGGAGGTTGTAGACAGTTTATCCTCATATCTGGGAGTGTCAGTAGGCGCTTTATCCGTGCTCGTGAGGCTGCGCTTTTATCCTCGTAGGTTGGCGGCAATTTATCCTCATGCTCGTGGATCGCCGTAAGGCCATCCTCATACTGTGAGTTTGCAGGCGCTATCCTCGTGCTCAAGAGGTTGGTAGATAGTTTATCCTCATGCTCGTGTGTCAGAGGCGCTTTTATCCTCGTGCTTAGGAGGTCAGGCGCTTTATCCTCATGCTCATGGCGTGTGTTTGATGGCTTTAGTAACGGCAGCGCCTGCGGTTACGGGACAGGTTGTCCACTGACGGCATTGGTCCCCTCATTTTGTTGTAGGTCATGTATCAAGGGTGAGTGCACATTTTGAACGCGGTCGCTTTTGTCGCCTTCTTCACATACATGGAGTCGAGCACCCGCCTGACGTTGGCGCGCAGGAGTTTGTTGTGGCTGCCTCTCGCGTGGCTGCCATTTACGCCGCCAATCTTCAAGACCATCATTTTCTCTTTGTTGCTTGGGCTCTCAAATTTTCCGGAAGATTGATTTGTAATTTGATACTTCGCGTCTCTTTGGGTATGGTCAGTTGGCTTATTGTTCTGAATCTCAAGACCGCTTCTTGGTGGTTTGTTCCCAACCTCCGAAGACCGATTTTAGATTTGATATGTCCGGGTCTCTCGCTGCTTGGCTTGCCCCTAATCTTTGAAGACCGTATTTTCTTGCTGTTTTGTTTCCAACCTTGGAAAAGACCGATTTGAGGTTTGATATGTTTGGCCTCTCAAGGTTGCTTGGCTGGTCAGTTTCCAATCTTGAAGACCGTGGTTTTCTTTCGTTGTTTGTTTCCACCTTCGAAGACCGATTTGAGGTTTGTCGTCTAAATTGGGTTGGGCGGTTGTTCTCAGATCGCCCATTTCTTTGTCATGCATCTTTCGACTGATGAGGTGATCAAGAGCCTGGGCGCATGGTGCTTTCTCCTTTGTAGTTGGATTTTCTTCAACCTCCTCACACATGTAGCATGAAGTTTCATGGTCTTTGCCATGAGAGTTGGGGCCGAAAGTGCCCTCCATGCATTCTTCTTTCTCCGATCTTTATCATGATAGTTACCGGGAGTAACTTTATGTGTTCTTCTTTCTCCGTGGAGTCTTTGTCGTGAGTTGGCCGAGTAAATTTTCCCATGTATTCTTGTTTCTCCATTTCCTTTGTCATAGGAGTCAAGTTGATAATTCTCCATGTATTCTTGCTTCCAAAGCCTTTATGTGTCTTCGATGTACTGGTAGTCACTGACCAGGATAATCTTGTCTTCTGTTGATACGGTTCCTTGACGTGCCAAGCTCATCACCTTCTCCTTGAATGTGAACCATTCCTTAGTGATGCCCCAACAAAGGATACTTGCGAGTTTGGTACGGTGCTTCCGTTACTTCGTGTCTCTTGACTCGGGCAACTCTATGAGTTTCTCCTCCCCCAAGATTACCGTGTGTCTCTAAGATTACTGTGTGTCGAGTCAAAGAATGGAGGCCTTTAGCCTGCAGTTTTCAACTGGCCGTGGACGACCTTCTGCCCAAAGTTAGTGTGTCTCCCTTTGTGTTCTTTGTTTTGAAAGAGAACTTCATTGACTTGAAGTCATGTAATGCATCGCTTTCTTGTCTGCTCTTCCATATCTTCGCTTTCATCTCTTTTGATTTGGCTTCAGAAAGTGGATGACATATCCGCATTCTTCTCTTTGTTGGCGCCTATGGTTCCATGTCATGTGCTCCAGGACAATTGCTCAAGGTCATGGGAAGTATTTCTACTGGATGTATCAGATCCCATTGCATTCTTTGTATGCATACCGACATTTAAGACTCCGGCACAGATCTTTGCATTTGAGGCCTAGGTGTCTTCTACCTATTGATGAAGTTTGGTGACCGGTTCTTCATGATGCATTGCTTACATTGGTCAAATCTATCATGCTTACTTCACTCGGTAATCAAGAATCGGCCGGTGAACTCGCTTCCAAATTGCGCTTCAACCATCTATGGAGTCTGGTTCCAAAATTTCTGTACCTCACCTTAATGCATTTACCTTTAGTGATGGACGAACCCGCTTTTGACCATGTGATCCCTATCGCCTCTATCATTATGGCATGTCTCTATAGTCAAGCGCAATGTGTCAAGCCATGGCTCCCACCAAGTTGTTGAACTCGGAGGTTGGTAGCCTTGGGGCATCTTCAACCTATCTACGCGGGAGTCGTAGGTTTGGTACGGGAGCTGAGGCACTTCTTCATCTTGAGTGTCTTTGATTGCCTCCAATATGAATTCCCTTAGTCATACCGGTATGGTTCCATCACCGGCATTACTGGACTCAACACCTTTGCCGGCTTGCGCTTGCATATGTCTGGGATCATGCTGCCTGCGAGAGGTGTCATGGGTATCGGTTGAGGTGTTACGCACCCTTCTCGAGGATTCAGCCGGCTCTCCGCCGCTGACAGGCCGGTTGGCGATCATGTATTTCACCGCCATATGTGATAGCCTCCTCGACGATTTATGCTTTCGCTATGCCTTTCCACTCATCTTTGTTGGGAGATGCTATCCTCTCTTCTACAGCTGTGGTGCCGCCATCATGATAGGCATTGCTTGAATATGATGAGTCATGACCTATATTTTGTGTTGGCTTCCTTCCATGGATAAGTCGGGTTTAGAACCGCTACCGACGGGTGATTTACGAAGACTCCGGTTGGGTATGACTTGGATCTTCAAGGTACTCAAGGTCCCTATCACACGACATGTCATCCCACGCCGCATTTACGCGCCTCGGGTCATCCGGTCAGTGTAGTAACCCATGCTGTTTCTAGCTCTTGGTAGTACGCTCTGAGCCTGGTACCCTCAACAGATTTATCTTTAAGGGCTTCTAAGCCGCCGCTGAGACCTATACTTTGTCAGTAAGCCTCCATACGTGAGTCGAGCACTGAACCACAACTCGATGTTGCATCCTTCCGATCATTAAGCCCGTGATCGCCGGAATTTGCTTGATTTGGTTGGCGTGGTTGATAGTACACACCGGTTGGTCCGTATCCGATGCACTTTGTCATGGACTCCAGCACCTTGTAGTACTTCTTGGAACACGGCCAAGAAACCGATAGTCCCTAGGAAACCATTTTTGTAGCGGCTTCTCCGAGTCGATGACGAGAGTAGATAATCCCATCTAAGCTTTCAAAAATTTGTATCGCCAAGAAAGATTTTATTATTTATATGTCGCCCAGAGCTGGATCAGACGTGCCGGACCTGCACGTGTTGACCGCACGCGTTGGATCGCACGCGCGGGACCTGCATATGTTGGCCTCGTACGCAAGGGACCGCACGGTTTGCCGAACTGCAGGCTGGAAATGGCTTCTTAGCAAAGTAGGCCTTAGTAGCTTAGTTCCCGCTGCTTCCCGGTGACGTATTCCGGTGCGCTTATTCAGCAGATGTCAGTAGCTGATCCTCTCTGATTTGATGTACTTTATGCTTCAAGAAATATCCTCTTGGATTTGATGTAATGATAGGCTTCAAAGAACAGATATTTTCCAAATTTGATTTATGATAGGGTTTCACAGTCAAGTGATTCCACAACTAGGATTTGATTGCATGTGAGGCTTCAAAGCAGCTTGATTCTGTAGGGCTCTGGATTCGGCGACACGGCTAGCTAAATGCTGCTTCCCGTGAAATTCTAGATTTTGTGCGCATGGCTTCAAAGAACATGATTTCGCAAATTAGATTTGATGGCTGGGGCTCTAGCACAGGTTTCCGCCTCCCTCGGATTCGCGCACACTGCAGTCCTTAGAGCTTTCTCTCAGCTTTCTTTTCTCCAATTTTTCAGCTTTCTCTGGGCCATGATTTTCAAAATTAAAAGGGAGGGATATTTATAGGCTGGCCCGATTCTAATTTGGCTTCATTATTAAAATGATCATCATCTGACCGCTGATTACATTTATCTCACCACGATAATATTAAATAATATTAAAATCAACCTTTTCCGCCTTGCAATTTGTGCTGCCGCCGCGTTTTATTTCTGATTTTAAGAATAAACATACCCTAATTCCATATCGTTTGTTTTTCAATCTGACGCCATTTTCGAAATTGCTTCGTCTTAAAATATCGTTTTTATTCCCGTTATCTCCTCAAATTTATTATTAAAATCCCATAAATTTAGGAAACCCTATTCTGTATTTAAATTGTTTATTAATATAAACTTAATTAACGTAAAATTAATATCGAGGCTCAATCCCGAACCCTTTGTAGCTTAAATTTAATTCGAAGCTCGAGTGAACCCTAATCAACACATGTCATCGTGTGAACGGTTGTAGATTAATTAAATTCATAAATTTATAAAAATAAATTTTATTAATTAAAATTAATTAAATTATCACTGTCTACGGAACAAATATATAAAATTATAAAAAAGATAAAGATAATATTCATAACATTAAGAAGAAGGAGCAACAACAATCAACCTTATTTGCTCAAATCACTAAGAGAATCTAATCAGAAATCCTAATATCTCGAGGGAGGAGCTAATGGAAGCTTATCTTAGGGAAGTCAAGAATGATTTTGTTCAATATTTTAAATCGAAGTTAGACTTATCTCCATCAAATTCAACAATGAAGGAAACAGATGAAAATCAATACATCTGCCGAGCCGAAGAATCTCAAGATTCTAATATTTATACCGAGGATATTTTTGACGAACTAATCGAAGTTCTCAAAGCAAAAGTAAAGGGAAAAGAAAAAATGAATGAATAATTTCTATGGGAAATCGGTGCAAGTATATGACAGCATGGGAAAGTGGGACTCAGACCAGTCAAAGTTCTATGTAGCTTGGAAGGCAATTTTTGCATGTTGTTCTGATGCTCCCGACAACATCTTTTTACTTTGTATTTTATAGCATAGATTCCTTTCTTATTTGAAGTCATTTTCAATTCTGCTTTTAAGTTACTTTCTAAGTTTGTGTTTATAAATAAGTGATGAGTAATTATTTTTCGAAGTGTTTCAGTACGGTATCCAAAATTCAGCTGATTTATCTATTCTTTCTCAATGGCGACCTATGATTTATCCCGAGGCCAATCTAGCCCCCGACCCTTCCGTCGGTACTGCTTCCTAAGCTGTATTCTGGATTTTGGGTGATGTAATTCCCGATGAAGTTTTGGACATGTCCCGCTTCTTGCCCGAGTGGTTATTTTATAGCCTCTCGTCCATATTCTCCGTGAGCGATCTCCAAGGATTTAAACCCATGCTTAGTACGAGACGGGCGACCGAAGTTGATCGCAACCACTTCAGCGCTTAAGCTTAGTTTCGCTGCTTTCTTTACACCTATCGAATAAGAGAAGCCTCGCTTAAGATTATCTCAAAAACGGCCGTGAAATGAATGGTGATTTATAGAAATATTCGTAAGTCGGCTGCCCAAGACGCGACAAGCCGCCACGATCCCAAGACCAATCGACTTGATTCGACTGCAACCCGGGACATTCTACGCCCATCGATTTTCTACACGACGCCCTCGATTCAACCAAGATTTCAGAAAGTCTTAGGTACTCTCTTTTGTATTTTTCTTGGTGAATTAAAGTTTTGTTTTCACTTCGCATCTGGTTTAAGTCTCCATTGATTGGTAACAACCTTTCCTTCTGTTATTTACATTGTTGTTTCATATGGTATCTTGGAAGGCTAAATAGCCTACTGCTTGAATGTACTATAACTTGGTGGTTGATGATTCTGTTACCGACTCTTTTATTATCGTATTAAACTCATTTTAGAATAGTATGCTAAAGTCGTACTGTGTGCCCTTCTTGCCATTTGATCTTCGTTTTGACATTCTTCATGGGTCATTTTCGTATTGACTAACATACTCTGTTGAAGGATTTTAATATAAAAACTATGTTAAACGAAAAAATTGCATCATTAGAAAATACCACCGTTTAAATCAATTGTTATTATAATTGAGATGTCAATGATTGATATTAAAACATGACAGAATTTGGAGGGTTAAAAACTTGAGATGCTTCTAATGATAGAGTTGCATAGTAGTTTCACATTGCAATATTAATTGTTTATCTATAAAAAAGGAAATAAAAAGTGGTAAAAAACACAGCAGAAGAATGCTGTGAATTAATTCTTTCGGCTTTCACAAATAGGCACATCAAAGAGGGTCCTGCCACTTTAGGTGTTGGGCCTTTCTCCTCGGTTTGAGTGGGAAAAAAACATAGCAGACGAAGAATGTATCATGGCTGCCTTCTAGGGCATTCTGAACATCCTATTTTAAGCTCATTCCAGGCTGCATAATGTTGATCCTTTCGGCTTTCACGAATTGGCACATCGAAGACAAAAGAGGGTCGGCAACCATTTTTCGCATATTGGTAGAGAGGTTCTACAAATATTACCAATGCATCACCGAATATTTGTGTTGTTACATTATCCATTGTGTATCAATATAACTAAATACTATAAGAAGAAAGAGAAGGACACACAGCTCAAGTCTTATTTCAGCATTATTACAGAGATCCAAGAATCATCCAGCAATATATAAGAAAGCTGAAAGAACCAAATCGGAAGTTAAGTTCGAATAATTGTTCCATTTTTGTATTTTTTTCTAACGAATAAAAATTTGACATAATTGGATGTGTCTTTAAAATATTCTTAATGTTTCTTTTGCAATTTTCATAATATAACTAAAAAATAATTGATGGTGAAGCGTGACAATGAAAAATAAAAACATCGATTAAAATAAATTGGAGGGAGTATCTTTGTTGCCTACCTCAATTTTTGTGTTGCATCCTCCCACTTTCAGAACCAGCATATGGATCAATAGTGACATTTATAACAGCAGGTTTTTTAGCAGAAAAAGATTCAGCAAGGGCATATCGAAGCTCATCTGGCGTCCCTACAAGATAACCTTTCCCCCCGAAAGCTTCCATTACAAGATGATATGCAGCACCCGGCACAAATGAGGTGGGAGCAGGATCATCCTTGTAAGGTCCGCTTATTTCTTCAGGAGTCCTTCTATCACCTCCATATACGCCACCATTGTTGAAGACAATAACCACAACTGGTAGCTGATATCTAACCAATGTCTGTAGAAAGAAAAAATCAGAATAAATGATGAGGGTTGCTTCAGGAATGCTGGTACATATGAAAGATGATTTCCAAATGATGAGTACGAATTACGAAAGCCTAAACTAAACATCCAACACAGAAAATGAAAAGACAATTATTTGAGATGTGAAATTTTTTTTAACAGAAATGTGGTTTTTAGTGCTTGATAAACTAACGGAACCTGTAGTTGTTAATCTACTGCAGAGAATATAGAAATATCAGAAAGAGATGTAAAGTATGAAAAGACAGATTATGCTTGAATTTAACTGTACATTTCTGCTAAAAATTAATTGGACCAAATACAAAAGCAGTGGTTGCCCTCTACATATATAAAAAATGATAATTAATTATATCATGATACAGTTCCAACTAGATATGTCTTAACAATTTCAAATAACTTAAATAACTAAATACGAGTCCTAAGTGGACTTGATTTCGGCAATAACATCAACTAAAAAACATCCCGAGGAGTCCTGCTAATAGTACTAGATACTAAGAGATGGAAAGGAGGTGCAGAATAACAAACCGCAAGCAATTGTCAACAATATGCAGACACCAAAGGGTCTTCACAGCGGAATCATTTGAATTCAGTAAAAACTACAAAATTTAATGGAGTATATTGGAATGCTTAAGTTTCTGCTTCCCAACAAATATAAATATTTCAAACAATTATTCATTATTAACAAAAGAACCCTCCATACATCTCTGTAGTCGGAACTGAAATTGTGAGCAAAATTTCTAGCCGTAAAAAGCAATAACCTGGTATATTGCACTGCTAAAATTCCAGCATCCCAACTATGATAAATATTTCAAACCATTATCTATTAACTCACAAGGACCATCCAAATATATTGCTAGTTGAACTGAAATAGCAAGAATAATTTATCCCTAAACAGCAATAGGCAGGGCAGATTGATCCTATCAACCACAGTCCTCAAAATTCATCAGTCTATATTGTATCAGTTTATTAAGCACATACTATAATTTAGCTCTACATCTCCATCCCCAATGAGCAAGAACATTCACGATCAGCGAAATAATTTCTCCGGGTAAACCATTTATTCAGAGTATATATCAATTGTATTTCTTAGTCATCTGTTACGCATAAATGTCTATTACTTGTTTCGATATGGATGATGACTATGCATGACACAATGAGAGTTTACAAGAATGAACAAAATGTACACTGCAGCAAAGACATGGAAGTACAAACCTCGACTTCCATGGCACTAAATCCAAACCCTGAATCCCCTTCAACAGCTACAACGAGTCGTTCAGGTGATGCTATAGCAGCGGCAATGCAGTACCCTAGCCCCACACCCATCGTACCCCATGTCCCAGCATCCAACCTAGTCCGGGGCTCCATCTGAACTAATACTGCCCTCCCAATATCCATTGTATTTGCTCCTTCGGAAACCAGTACCGGTGCAGGACTACCCAAATTCGAAATTGCATCTCTGATAATCCTCATCGGAGTCATGAAATTAAAAGGCACCACGTCCTTCGCCAACTGTGCCTCCATTTTCAGCACATTATCCTTAGCCTTGGTAGCTATGGCCTCAACCCAAGGGTGATTCCTAGCAAAACAGAAAGGAGTATCCTTGATCTCCTTATTCAACATACGCACAATCTTCTTTGCATCTCCCACCAACCCCACACTCGGCTTTCTCAACTCGATCTCTTCCTCACTCACATCCACCAATATAAACTTCACATCCGAGGACCACTTAGGCGGCTCGCCAAAATGCAATAACCAATTAAGCCTCGCCCCAACGACCAACGCCACATCACATCTCCCAATAGCCAACGAGCGGGCAGCGGTAGCCGCAAGATCATGAGTATCGGGCAATATCCCCTTCCCCATCGGGGTCGGCAGGAACGGAATCCCAGTGGTCTCCACCAACTTCCTCAACTCATCTTCAGCTCTAGAGTAGGCAGCCCCCTTTCCAAACACTACCAACGGCCTCTCCGCTCGCCTCAGCAACTCAGCAGCCTTCTCAATTCCCGAACTCTCAACAACCAAATCATCCTGCTTCCTCAATTTCATCTGAGCTTCAACATCAGAGATCAACTTCTCGGCCACGGATACCTCAACAGTCTGATGCAAAACATCAGTAGGGACATCCAAATAACAGCCCCCGGGACGACCATTGACAGCGCAATCCAGGGCATCGAAAACCACCCCGGGCAGTTTGTCTATACCCGTAGCCTTTATAGACAATTTGGAAAAGGGGGCAGTAGCCTGGATTTGATCAAGCTCCTGGAAATCTCCGCGTCCCGTGTAACCCTGATCGGAAGAACCCGATAGAAGAACGAAAGGCCAGCAGTTAGTGGCGGCGTTGGAGAGGCCCGCAAGGCCGTGGACGCAGCCCGGGCCGGAGACGGTGAGGAGGAGGCCGGGGTTTCCGGTGAGGTAGCCGTAGGCTGAGGCGGCGTATCCGGCTGATTGTTCGTTGTGGAAGGCTATGAAGCGGATCCCTAAGGACACTGCCCTTGTTGCTATGGATGTTACTGGGATGCCTACTACTCCGAACATGTGCTTTACTCCCCCTCTTGCTAGGCACATGGCCACTAGGCTGCTCCCATCTATTTCTTTCTCTGCCATCTCAGTCGGATTAGCTTTATTATTTAGTGTACTGGAGAAATTATGTTCAACACCACATTTGTCTATACGCGTAAGGAAACAATTGATTAGCTTATTGCTACCTTTGGATTGTAGTGAATAAATGAAGAATCTTTTAAAATTATCAGAATCACGGTGAACGTGATTAAAACGTTATTTAGATAATATTAATTTTAAAAAGAGTGAAATTTATATTATTCTCCATTTGGGCCACATTCATCCCAAAACAAACAGGATCATAAAAGTATTTTATTAAACTAATTATTAATTTTACTATTCCCTCTTAACTTTAAAAAATTAGATATATTTACTTGTCATTCTAGCATAGAAAATAATTTTTTACATTTTCAATGGTATTTTTTGACTATTTTTAATTAAATTATCAATCAACTATTGATATAGTTTCAATTAATTATTATTCTACATTTTCAATGTACTTTTTTACTAATTTTCATTCTTCTTAATTTATGTCTATTACTCTAGGACGAAAAGTAAATATCAACAGAGTGAGTATTTCCTAAGGAAGAGAGAAAATTATCAACCAATAAAAATAAGAATATTAAGAGACAAAACAATAATGTTAGAGCATTTTTTAAATGTCAATGGAAAACGATGCATTGATAAAATAAATACAGAGTAATCACTTTTTACTTTAAACAATCAATTATTTTGCCACAAGACTTCAAAGAGATATTCGGAATAATAACACAAGTACACAAGTCAAGGAAATGATGGAAAATGTATATCCTCTTTTTTTTAAGAACAACAAACCTTTTAAAAATACTAAATTGTTCCTCCTTTTTAGAAAACCTCCCATTTCTTCTTCCTCCTCATCTTTTTTTTTCTCTTCTCAAAAAACACCCTAGCACCTCCACACCACCTCACCATAAACCTTTTCAAAAAACACATCCTTCCCACCATCACCCACCATCTACCTACTACTCATCCTCCCCCCCACCCCCTGCTTTTCTCCCCACCGCCTGGAAAAACCCGCCACCCCGAAGTCGTTGGACGCCTCCCTACCTCGCAAACCTCCTTTCTTTTACTCTTAGTTTTAATTAGAAAAAAATTACGGGTAAGTGTTTCTATGATTTTAATTAAAGCGGGTTGTGGTTTTAATTGGCCATGTGGTAATCAGTTAGGCGATTGTATATGTGTTGCGGAATACACCAAAATACACATGTGCAATTAATAACGTATCGACGATAATAGCGTATTTTCGGGTGCATAAATGCTTTAAGCAACGTTATGGTTTCGGCGCGCATGGCCAAGCGTATATCGATGTATATTAGTGTATTTTGGTGGCGGTATTATAAGCGCTCGGTTCAAAGTATGTATTTAAATAAGCTGAGTTCAAAAGTGGGTATCACGGGGGTACTAAGTTGTTTCTAGCGATGCGACAAATGCTGGGTCAGTTGGGGATGGAAGTGGCTGCTGGGTCAGTTTCGGGGGGCAGTGGATGAGCGACAGAGAGTATTATGGTAAGCTTTTTATGAATAATAATTAAGATTTCTAAAAAGTAGCGTAATTTCAAGATTTTTACAAGCATTTTGTGGAAAAAATGTGTTATTTCGCAATCATTTCCTCACTCTCATAAGTATTATTTCAAAATTTTACTTCAACTTAAATAATCATTTATATTTTATACCGAGATATGATCAATTTTTTTAGAAATGAAATTATTAGTATAGCCTCCTCATTAACTAAACCGCCAACTTACTCCTTTCGTCTTTTTTCACAAATTCCCCATTTTCCTGTGAAAATCTAGATCGACTGCTAATTAATAAATTAAAAAATGTGATTATTAAATTGATTAATGTAAAAATTGAAACCACTTTATATTTTATGCACGACATAAATGTTAAGTCGAGAATTTATAGTCGTAGGTAAAGCCAATCGGTAGGTGTCTCTTCAACTAAAAACTACAATTCTCATCCGACAAATTGCTTCCTCATCTTTCTCCCCACTTACCAAACAACCCCTTAAATAAATAAATAAAACAAACAAAAAAAAAGAAGAAGAAACAAATCGAAGGTCCGACTTCCCCTTCCCTCTAAATAAATGACGAACCCCTCCCTCTCCCCCTTGAAAATTCTTTCTCCGATTTCTCCTCCATCTGCAGTGCCTGACCCCAAATTCTCAAGAGCTTCCCTCATCATCCTCTCTTCGATCTGCTGCAAAAAAAGGCCTAAACTTTTGTGTATTTCTCGAAGCGTTTTACTAGTTGACTTTTTGTTGACTATTGGGTTTTCGATTTTATTGCTTAATTTGATTCTCGGGGCTTTAAATTAGTTGTTCTTGAAGTTGAAATTACTTGTTCGGGATGAGAAATTTGGGACGCTAAGACGCTAATTTTTGGAATTTTCTATATTCGACTGGACTTTGGTATTAATATCATATAATTATTGTCTGGCCGAAATTATAGTATGTGAGATTATAATAATCGATTTTAGGGTAAAGGTGTTGGAAAAGTCATTGACTGTTGACTTCTGGTTTGACTTGGTCAAACGTTAAAATTACATAACAAGTTTTGGACTTTATTGTAGTTGTTTGTGAGGTGAAATTGTGGTTTAAAGTCATGGAACGAGTATATGATGAAATTAGTTTTTATTAGTTTTGAGAGTATTGGTTTGGGATTAGAGGTCAAGTAGAAACGGGTTTAATTAGTTGGAAAAGTTAATAATTCGGATTGTTTAAAATTGTTTAAGGTGTTGTGATACGGGTTAAAGTAGGTCGAAAAGTTTAAGATTTAGGATTAGTTGGAACTTTGTCGCTTAGTTTATCGCTGAAGTTTAACTAGTAATATTTCACCTAAAAGCGGACTAACGGCATTGAAGTTGGTAAAAGATAATTTATAACAAAATTAGTAGTAATTGTACTTTCGGGTATTTTGTTTAGACTCTAACGCGGGAAAAGCTTCACATGGATCAATCGACCGCTGGGCCGCGGTACTAAATGCAAGCGGGATTTATCACTGCTTGATAACTTTATTTTACGCTTATGAAATGTATGGTAAATTGATATGATTACGTGTTTGTGCTTATGAACTTATCTCATAGTGTAGTCAGGACTTGCGGAAATGTCGAGTTGTTCACGTCGTGTTAGATACATTATGGTAGTATTGCTCTATGGAATTGCTGACTCGGGTATATTATGGCCGCTATATCGGTAATCGCCATAAGCGATTATTGCCTTGGTTGCTCTATCCGGGTTTGTTTCTAGCGTTGATGTGGATGTCGGGTTGAAATGTGGTGTGGCCGAGTTTGTCATGGTTGGCATGTCAGCGATGTTAGTCATTGGGTCATGTTTGGCTCATATATGTAGAGTGGTCACACTACGTTAGGACGCTGGCACGCTGGAGTCGCACGTAGAGGTCATTTGTGCAATTTGGTGTATTTTTGTATCAGATGGGGCGATCGGCGCGAGCTCGGCTGAAAAGCGATACGATATTCTACGCGAATATGGTGAGCCCGCCGAAAAGGATACGATATTACGTTATGCTACGCTAAGGAAAGCCCGGCCGAGAGTGGCAACGACATTACGTAAATGTCAATACAAGATTGTGGTGTATCGGTTCTCGTATCAGGCTCGACATTGATGATCGCCACTGGTTCAAATGTCGATCATGTCACGGTTCGGTTTTCTCTCTGAGTTCTCGTTTATAATCGCTATTGTGTTATAACCGCGAATGGGAGAACTTATGTGTTTTGTTTGCTCGAGCGTATGTCGCTATCTCTGGATATATCATTATAGAATAACCTAAGCGAGTCCCTTAAATGTGTATATGCTGATGTCGGTTATTACTATCAGGACACTATGAATACTTAGTTCATTTCTTTACCTTTATATATACGTATACTCTATCGCCATGTGTTTATCTCTTGTCCTCAGATCTCATTCGACGTGCAAATTAACACCCGAGCGATACATTTCCACTAAGAGCAAGCCGAGCCTTACCCTTCCAAACCTGTGACGCGCGCCTCGCGAGCGGCTCGAGTTCGTGGAGGACCGTGATTTTACTTCAGCGAGGGACAGTGGCTGTGGATCCTCCAGTCATCATTTGTTCTCATTCATTTTTCTTATGTACCAAATTTGAATTTTGGTTCTCGTGTTTGAAAATATATTAACTGCTTTGGCGGAGTGTCTTTGGTTTGGAATTCTTTTATGAAATTGTATTTTGGGTTTAGATGTGTGATAATGATGGTTAAACTCTCAGATGGAAACGTTGTTCTTCCGAACTATTTTTACTCTTATCAAACTACTGCGTTTCTACTCGATTTTCAAACAGTGATTATACAACTATCGCATTTTAAGCGATTGTATATACAAGTGCTGAGCACGATTTAACTCGGTAAGGCATTTAATTTTGAGGCGGGTTTACATTTTCACTGTAATTTTTGTATACCAATACCCCTCTCTCTCTAAGTTTTCATTTTTGACTTTACAATTCCAAAATTTTGTAATAATAATTAAGATTATAACATTTCTATATTTTTTCTAAACCTATTTAAGCTCATGCTAATTGACATATTGTAGTATATTTAACAAATCTAGCATTTATATACTTCATTTCTTCACAAAATTATAATTTGAGGTTAATTGTACGTTATATATTTTCTAAGATTTTTGTCAGGTTTGAATATACATTTTGTTGATAAATTACGATTTCCCTTTGTTATGATACCTTTTGGGATTATTTTGTCGATGTTTTCCCTACAAAATTGTTATTTGTTCTAGGTTTTTCAACCGTATCTCAATAATATTGTAGTTTGTTATATTTCCTCCGCTCCAATTTACTTGATCATGCATTCAAAATTTTCTTTCCTTTTTAATCGATCATATAAGATTTCAATGCGTTTTGATGGGTGATCTTTTACACTTTGTCCTCAATAAAGTACTTTTCATGTTCATGATTAACTAAAGTATTTTTTATAAAGTATTTTTAGGGTATATTAGTAATAGGATTTTTCTAGAATGTGCCCTAAGAGCACTTGTTAATAGTAAAAATGCACATTATAAGCAAAACATGATCCTATAATTTAGACAATTTAACACTCATTTAGTTATAGACAGATAAGCTCTACTTTAATTTCGAAAATACTACAACATTAATAAAGCCTCATACGAAATCAAGCCTATGAAAAATCAACCATAATGGAAGGTTTTGTATAATTATTATAAATTAAGATGCATAATTCTATTCTCTCAGATGTCATAAGAAAAACGTCAGTTGATTCATGTTTCTAAATAATTCCGCATCTCATGATTGCTCTAATTAGTTATTAATCGTAGTCCAAAATTTATTTCCATTTAAATAGGTACACCCAACAAAGCAAATAGATGAAGACTTTGGAGAAACTTGAATTTCATAACATTGAGGAACATGAAATATAAAATACATATTATTAGGAACGCTGGTGAGTATAAAATGCAAGGTTATTTTGTTCAAAACTAATTTAGCTAATTTTATTGGTACAACCTATCATAATCAGAGGGATGTAATATTGATTTATATGGCTTATTATGTGTCCTTAGGGCATAATAGAAAAACCTTAGTAATATTAATACTAACCCCTAATAAAGTACTATAATTGCTATCATGCATTAAATTATATTATATTATACCATAATATAGTATAATACAACGCTGCTTATCGGCATTGTAATTTATTATATTGTGTCATCATCTAATATCAACTAGAATTTTGAAGAATAAGTTATTATAATACAATTATAATTAATAATGTTAATATTTAACTAATTTTTGCGTAGTTAATTCAATAGATTCGAGACTACATGTGTAATTATACTATAAAATGACGATTGAAAGAACATTTGAAGATTGGGCATGTTTGTTAAACCGAAAACTAAAATCTAAAGTTTGACTATATTTTACTCTCAAATACTTGAATTTATCAAACCGAATTATGTTTAACTGATTATTGAATATATTTAGTTTTTTTATAACAGTCAAATAAAATGCTTGAATTGAGTTGTATTGGCAATCTTATCCTTACCTTAGTTTATTTATAGATATGTATCATATATTAAAAAATAATACTACAATATAAATAGGATACGTTAAACGTCCGTCTATAAATCTTTAAACGCTCTGCCTTAAAATAGTGTTTAGACTATTGTTCTACTACTATTTCATATAAATATTAGAATATAAAATAAATTTCCCTTAGAGTTATATATTTCATTTCAATGCATTATTTAAATTGCTACAATTTCAAGGAAGAGATTTGTTATCAAGCCATATTTCCATAAAGTAATGAATATGTTCAATGGTCGAAGCTAAATGTTTTATTAAACATTCATTTAAGGTTGTATGTTCATTTAATGGAAACCCATTTCTTACTTCGATGAATCATCTTCTTGAAGGTAAATATAGCGAGTTCTACTTGACTCGTATAATTTATTTCACTCAAATGACCTCAAGTCATCTATCGATTATGATGTATTCATATCATGATCTGCCTATTTGCATTAGGCGCAAGAATGCATCGCAATTGTCACATAATATTCCCCTCGATACAAACCGGGGCGGTTCTAATTGATCGATCGGGTGTCTCCTAAGGAGCCACATGAATACATTCAAGTCATATTTGTTTTTCAAACATAACTCTTAAGTTGTCTCACAGTTGAGTATGAATAAATTTAATTTTAAAGGTAAGCTTAACAACTTTTGATATGTGAATTTATTTCATTCATTGTGTTTCAACTACATTGAATATAATTCTTACTTGTATCACTCAACTAGTGACACATCTAAGGTAGAATGAAAATTATTTTGGTATACAAAATTGAAAGATTTCATCCATTGTGTTTTAACTTCATTAAACACAATTCTTACTTACGTATCTTATCAAGTATTATTTTAATATCAGAATGATGTCTCATTCCTCGGATAATACATTACTCATGTCGATGATACTTAATTCAGAACTTGATAGTATTTATATGGTCCCATACCTTATCAATTCTAATGTGTAATTCAATGACTTATATTCTCGATCAACTTGTATGTGAACATACAAAACTAAACAAAGATTAAGTGAACCTCCCACTAAATCTGCAGCTCTAGTCGACTAATTTATCTTTGTAAGATTGAACTCAAGTCTTGTTAAAGTCATTTTCCACAAGTGTCACTCAATTATTTGTTATTCAAAATATCATGTCCTTTAAGAAGAAAAATAGAATGACATTCCTGTAATCATAATCACCTAATATATGAAAATATATAGGTATCCATATTAAATATGACAACCACTTCTACTCATATAGGTCGAAAGAAAACAGTTTGAAATTTCAACCATTCATGGAGGATTTAAACTTTGTGGCCGTTATATTGTAGTCATATATCATAAAAGCTCAATTATCTTGTTGTGCACCGCCTCCCCGACTAATACTATACTTGGCTCGTGATCATGATCTAAAACCACGTGAGTCAAAATAGTATCTAAGACACTAAAGTTTAGCCACAACGACATTACGTATTTTTGAGTAACAAATCATTCGAGATACGAGGTTTTATCAAAGCAATACGTAACTGAACGAAGTACAATTGAG
>JADFUC010001483.1:0-23141 GCA_019722365.1 Lithospermum erythrorhizon | reverse complement strand
CTTCGATGGACAAGTACTTTATTATTATTATTTATCAATTGAAGTCTATGTTGTCATCCATCAATCGTCACCTCGTGTTCAGTTGATAATGGCCTGAAGGCCACCGGGCGGGTCATGAGCTCAGTTTAAGGCCCATATGTAGTTTCTTGTGTGGCTATGTGCTCAGATTTACAAGCAGCAAGGAGTTATCGATATTTGAGTCTTCTTTTGGGGGCTAACTGCTCCTTTCTTTTCAAGTATATCGTAGAATAAGGCGATGCTACCACTTAGGTCTACTGGGTTCGACGCTAAGCAAGAGGCGCAGAAGAAGAGAGCAGCAAGAAAGGAGTCAAGAGGTGTCAGAGGAGGTAGAAGTCATGTAGAAAAAAGATACCATTGTATAAAGCGATGAAGCCTGGGCCAGCTGAACAACAAGGTTCGTGGGTAAATAGCGGACGAGGATCAAGACCGTAATTCAAATGGCCATAAAAGTGGCAAGCACTTGAGTTGTGGGCAAAATATTTGATCGTTTTCCTAAGCACCACCAAAGTTTGCTGATTCACTTATTCAGTATCGACTTCATTCGAGATCCGGATACTGCTATTCAAGCCTATGGGCATTAACGGAGAGTCGGGAGACTGCTGCGCCACGTCAGAGCAGCTGAGATTGGATTGCAAAATGTGCAACCACTAACGGTTATGATCAGTCGACAATCGCCGTGGGACCGATTTGTGAAATTTTGTTTGGTAGAGCTATCAGTCTAGAACGCATATGTCCGCCTTTAGAGCGAGAAGTTGGTCTAACTTTAAACAGGGGAAAAAGTGTCAATGACTAGCGAGAAAAGGTTCAAGTGAGCTATGTCGCCACCCTGAGGTGCATATTAGTCGAGGAAGAAAATCGAGATTCCGCATGTGGTCAATTGTGAGATCCTCAAGACTAGATCACGCCATGAATTTTGTGACTTTTCGCGAGACGTCAATGATGCTTTTATATGTGTAATGGATAATAGTTTCGAATCAGCTGGGAGAAAGAGGGATGTGATGTTTTAGGATAGTTGGCCAATCACCATGATTCCCTGGACGCCCATTTCAAATAAGAATTTCTGGGTCGTAGTCAATTTAAGGCCCCCCGCAGCAAATTCTCGATTTAGCACCGCCGTTCTCGTATGACCATTTAACGGGTTCAAAGCATCTCAGTGGAGGCGCTCAAAGGACGCGAAACGGTGGTTGCTTTCGCGGCGCGGATCGGGTCAAGATTCGGATTGTCTCGGTAGGTGATTAAGTTTCATTATCGATGCCCAAGACACATTACCTGTGAATTGCCCCCGCCGAAGAAACGCTGTAGTATTTTGATTCAAGAGAATCGTGGGCGAAATCGCGTGAGATCGGTTCGTGGCAGAGGAAACTTCGGATGGAGCCGAAATATTCAGGTGGTAAATATCAATGAACTAGTCAAAGTGGTGCTCGAGTCGCATGGTCGTGCATTTGCAAAGTACCAAGAGTGAAGCTCGTGGATTCTCCTGAAATGCGCGATGCGTGACTCTAAATTTATGGGTTGGGCCAAGTGCCTCGTTTGATTCTCGGGTATACCATTCATTCATATTTATAAATTTTCCCAACATATTCTATCACCTGCAGTCTCTTGTCAGACCACTTTTAATTTAAATTGAGGAAAGTCTCGTTAAGATCATGGTACTTAGAACCGCCTTAAGTATCGAAAATCAATGTCTGTAGATAGATTTTACTCCTTTGAAATGAATGATTTTGACTCTATTTTCAAAATGGATCGTTAGAGACATCGCGCAAAAGAATAGATTGTCATCTTAAGAAGATTGAAATATCTAGTCCTGGAAAATCTGAGATTCTTTTCCTAGGCGATAGAACTATTCTTTCCTCTTGCATCATTTCTTCTTTAGTTGCCTATAAGATGTTGAGGAAGGGATGTGTTGGTTATCTTGCCCATGTCGTTGATACAAGTAAGGAGGAGATCGAACTAGGAAAGGTCCATGTCGTGAGAGACAATGTTGATGTGTTTCGAGGAGTCATGTGACTTCCTCATGTGTACAAGCAGGCGGAGTTTTCCATAGAATTACTCGGTACTACTGATTACTATGGAACCATACAAAATGGCTCCTTCAGAAATAAGGAGTCAAGACTCAATTGCAAGACTTGTTAAATATGCGATTCATTCTACCAAGTAGTTCACCTTTGGGGTGCCCCCGTTGCTTGTCACAGCTAAGGATGGATCTCCGAGGTCGCAGACGATTATGCGCTAAATCAAGTAACACCAAGTAATCGATATCCGCTGCCTGTGATTGATGATCCGCTTGATTAATTGAGGGATGCCCGTATTTTCTAAGATCGATGCGAGGTCAGTTACTACCGCTGAGGATTAAAGAGATGATGTATCGAAGCTTCCAAGATTTAGAACAAAAAATATGAGCACTACGAAGCTTCGTAATGCCGTTTGGATTGACGAATGCCCCTACGGCATTTATGGACCTTATGAATCGGGTATTCTGCTTTTATTTGGATAAATTTATGGTGGTGTTTATCGATGACATTTTAATATATTGTAGCAAACAGGAGAAAGTAATGAGCACTTCGAGAATTGTGGTCGAGACCCTTGCGAGAAACGAATCGTATGCTAAATTTTCTTGGCAAAGCGACTCGTCGGGGAAGCCGAGCACTCGAGAATCATGGTTGAGACCGAATTACCCAGCTAAGGCACAAGGCGACTTGCACCTCATGAGGAAATAGAAATAGGCGTGACTCGCCACTTAGATTGACTGGTCGCATTGACACAATATCTAGGGGTAATGCAGAAGGGCACACTGAGAATTCTAGAAAAAAATTATGCTAGAAGAGAAGTGTATTCCTCCTCATCCACTCCAACATTTGTGCAAACTATTTCTTTTTCGGATGCTGAATTTACGGCCTTGAGTTGCCTCATGATGATCCGGTGGTAATAGCCACGCTATTGCGACTCAATACACTATGTAGTGACGCAGTGGATACTGGGAGCTCCGCAGACATTTTGTACTTTTCCACCTATGATAAACTAGGATTACCTCGCAACATGTTACAACCAATGCACACACCCTTAACAGGGTTTACTGGGCATTCGGGTTATCTAAAGGGGATGGAAACTTTTTGACTTATCAGGATCGCAAAAAAATCTCTACAATTAACCCGCCTACGCCGCGATATCCTCACGCATCATCCAACGGATTGATTGGACGACCGATATTAACTGCTTTGAGAGCGATTGTTTCCCCGGTGCACCTCAAGATGAAGTTCCCAACCGTAGGGGGCATAAGGCAACATGCGGGCAATCGTAGTGCGCCGGCGGTGTCAAACCTCGTTCCACCTTTCGGGAAGTTAACCGAAAACAAGGAAACGCGGTCGAGAAAATCATCATGAGGTGATGACCACTTCGCTTGGTGGCCCGAATGAAAGCGGACACAATGTGCCAAAGGGAGCAAGAAAAACCTCATATAATTCAGCCTCATGAGATTATTAAGGTTCCATTCAATAAAAAGTGAACTGCAGTAAAACGGCTCGAAGGGAACGATGTCAATGAAGACCATAAAGAAGGATCGATGCCCTTGATTCGGGAATATAAAGATATATTTGCAAAGGCCCAGGATATGTCTGGATAGACACACCGCCGCCTCAGCACAAGCCGCATTGCCACTCTATGTACAAACCTCATTAAACAAAGTATGACCATTCAATAACGGTGCTAATCAAGTAGCTAGAACGTGTTGAGTTGTTATTGAAAGCATATACGATTCGCGAACTCTAATTTCCATAATGGATTGCAAATGTAGTGTTAGTTAAGAAACCAAATGAACTTGGAGGATGTGTACAGACTTCACAAGTCTAAACAAAGCATGTCCTTTATACCCTTTACCCCGGGTCATGAAGTCTTTGATTTTATGGATGCTTCACGAGGGTATCACCAAATCAAGATGTACCCTGAGGATGAAGAGAAAACTTCTTTTATAACTGAATATGAATTATATTGTTGGAAGGTAATGCCTCTTTCTCAGCGCCAAGCACGTCAGCTAATTTATCAAAGAAACGGTTAACTCCATATTCGCTTAACTAGATTGGTCGAAATATAAAGATATATTTTGATGACATGTTAGTAAAGAGTAAGGTCCGAGAGGACCATTTGAAGAATTTGAAGGAAACGTTTGACCAAATTCTAAGAGGAATAGTTCTCAGATTATTCCGTGATAGTTAAGCTCGTTCGGTGTAACTTCGGAAAATTCCTAGGTTACATGATCAACGAACGGGAATCGAAATAACCTCAAAAATTAAGGCTATACTGATATGTGCCCCTCGTGAATATAAAGCATATCTCGTAAAACTCACGGGCGCTCGCAGCCTTTAAGTTGGTTCCTTTTCAAGTCCGGGAGAAGGAACTTAATTCCTTTCCAGCAATCTTAGGCGAGCTTCTAATACCATGTTTTATTGGGATGATAAATACAGTAAGGATTTTGAAGAATTAAAGGAATATTTAAGCTCACCCAAGCTATTGTCATGAACTGTAACAAGGGAAATTTTTGCAAGAGTACCTGGCCAAGCATTAAACGGGACTTAGCATCCACGAAATTGAAAATAACAAAGTGCCAATCTATTATTTAAGCCGAGTCTTATACGGAGCGTAAGAAAGTATCCCATCTAGACAAGTTCGCTTCGCCTCTAGTTATCTCAAATATAGTTAAAGATATAATTCGAGTCCCGATTCAAGTGGCGACAGTATCAACAAACGTAAGAGAGTTATCATCACAAGTCCCCGCCTATCGTGAAAGACAACCACTTAGGCTATACACTGGAAATGGTTCGACATTTCTAAGTGTTCCTCGCACCAACATCAAGGCTCAAAGCTTTAGCGGATTTGTGGATTGAGTACAACTCAACCCCCTTTATCGTTAGCGGATTTAATGATTTTGAAGTGTGAATCTAATAACCCCGAGAGCTGGTAATGCTTGTGACGGGCCGCAAATGAAGGGTCAAGTGTCGAATTCAAATTGTGAGTCCCGATGATGCGATCATGGAGTATGTGGGATTGGCCATGTGAATCAAAATATGAGGCATTGGCTGCGTGATTGGCCATAGTTAAATCATCGGGGAGCCAATCGGATTTGGGGTAAAAAAGGACTCAAAAATTGATCATATACCAAAGCCAAAGGAATACGTGGGGTAAGCATATAAACCGCCGGTAAAATACTGGCGCGAGAGCCATCCAAATTGGCCAAAGGATTCGAGAAAAACTGCCTTTGAACATATACCCCATGCTCAAATGAAGAAGCCGACCACCTATCACGAATCGCAACCACCTATTACGACACGAATTGCCTGTGTTAAGTCTATGCAGATTCGCAAGAATCCCGCCTACGAAGAATTTGCTAAGTTTACCACTGTTAGAAGAACCAAAGGACTAGAGGACTCCCATAGCACAATACTTGGCCACTGGTCAACTCCCTGAAAGTGTAACTGAAGCTCGAAAAATAAAAAAATCATGTTTTAGGCTTTATATACGATTTAAGAATAGACAAGAAGTCATGGGATTGGTCCGTCGTTTAGTCGTGTCTCTCAAGAAGATATACCCAAGAAACTTGTTGAGGTACACCGAGGATGGTGTGGGATCCATATCGGAGAAAGATCGCTCGTAGTAAAAATCACACGTATTGGGTATACGGCCTACCGTGATTGAATCTGATGAACTTGGCCAAGAGGTGTGACGTGTGTCAACGGATGGGATCTACCCAACACCAACCCACCATATCCATGACCCCGATATTAAATCCCATACCATTCGCCATGTGGGAAATTGACTTGGTAGGGCTTACTTGTGAAGGCAAAAGGCTTCGAGTATGTAGTGGTTCAGCATGGACTACTTTTGTGAATGGATCGAAGGTGCCCCCCTTAAGAAAACAGGCAGTGATAGCATAGTGAAATTCTTGTGGAAACATGTTATCACTCGCTTCGGGGTCTCTCACATACTTGTCTCTGATCATGGGCCGCAGTTTGAAAGTGAGGTGTTAAGCGAGAATTTTTACGAAAAGAGGCTATTATAGAACAACGGTTTTTAGCGGTCTATTATCATACGTGCAATGTGAATTCGAGGTTGAAGTGATAAATCGCATACTCTTCAAGGGCATTAAGAAGAACATGATTCAGATCGAGTCGGAAAAGGGGGCATGGATTGATGAACTTCGTGGTCTATGGTCCACTTGAGACAAACTCACCGCATGCTACGGATGAGACACTTTCGACCTAATTAGCATGGTTTGAAAGCGGTACTTCCCTTGAGGCTGGATTACCTACTTTTTGCCAACTAGGGTTCAACAAAGGAGAAAATAATCAGCGAATGAGTGAGCAACAACTTTATTGGATAAGCTAAATGATCAATACTCTATATACAAAATGGCGCCTCGTGAACATGCTTTATGTCGGTGAAGAATAAGCAATTCAAAATGGGTGACTTGGTGCTAAGGTTGTATTCGATCACCCATCCCAAGGACAAGGACAAGCTAGGCCCGAAAGGGAAGGGCCTTATCACATCAGCCGAGTGATTGGCCGGGGACATGAGCTGGAAAGATTAAATGGAGATGTGATCCCTCGGACATGGCAAGCTTCTAACTTGGCAAAATAATATGTTTGATGAATTCCACCACTTTTAATGTACTTTGTGGTCCGGTTATATCCGCCACTCATCTTTATGAATAAGGCTCGTGGTTGATTGATCCACCACCATTTATGTTGTAATTGCTTTCGTAACAATGTTTTGAAAATCATGGTCTTAAAATTGAATTGATCATTCACCTTAAGCTTGAGAAAAACAGCCATGGCAGATACCTTATATACCCTTCAAAGAAGGTACCACATCTAATGAAGGCATTCTCTTAAATGAATCCTCACACAAGTTGAATAGATACCCTTTAAAACTAAAGTAGTTCAGATAATCTTCGCTCGAGAACATTGAATCTGACCGCTACTCGAAAGGTGTAAAGCACGAACCGTGATAGGCGAACCATCTACATAAAGTATTACTCACTAAGAGCCATGACTTTGAAAATTGTGATAGTCCCTTTGATAGAACAAAACAACTATCCTGATAGGCGAGATAGCCATACAACAGCGAAACATGCGAAAAGTGCAAAAATTATATAAGAAGAAGGCATTAGGAAAACACGAGAGAAAACATTGTTTACATGAGGCTAAAAAATAGAATTATCAAGGGAAGCGGAAGGCCATTAGATCTTGAGCTAAAATAGAATTATCAAGGGCTTGACCTCGATAGTAAAGTGGAAACAAAATTTGATCGGGCTTTAAGGGAACTTTCTCTTCGTTAAAAGGGTAAGAAAGGAGAGATTAGGAAAGTGATCCTTATGCTCCAAGAAGGGTAGAGTGGCGAAGTAGAGCACACTCGCGCTACAAATCTTGGATTCATACTTGGGAATTTGTTTAAAAATAAAGCTCCACGATCTTGTCTCGCGAATTGAGCCAGCGGCAGATGCCGGAGAACCGTCTGTCGTTGTTAGTTTTATCAAGGGCTTGATTAAGCCTGAGGCATACTACTCAAGCAGGTTCGTTATAGCGAGCTAGCCAGCGTCCACTTTTCCCAGAAATCGGTTTGGCTCTCAACGTCCACGAGACTTAGCACCGTCTTGAAGCGACATACTCGCTTGGCGAGGTTTCTAGGACTAAATTGTCCACCTTTTCCGCAGCGACTCTCAGCGATCGTAGTCGCGGCCTCCAACTCGGTCTTGAGGTTAGTTTGCTTTCGGTGTCGAGCCTTTTTTACATAAGCATATTCTTATGGGAAAGGCAGCTACTTTTGATACTTGAGTTGATCTTTCGAGCCTTGTCCCTTTCGAGGCAGTGATCGGCATATACAAAATGTGAGTACCGTTAACAGCCTGCGAATTGATAGATGATAAATTTAAAATTGTTTGAAGAAAGGCATCAACTGAAGGGTATACGGAAATATTAATGAACTAACTTGAACAGCATGCTTCATAGGCGAGGCGAGAGCCGTAGGGATCTGAGAGCATGTTAGTCGCCTTTTTCTTGGACAAAGAGAGGTAATTCGAGGTAAGGTGATAATGGAATTTCCTAGCATTCGAGGCGAGTCAAGAGAGACCTTCGGGTTAGGGATTTGGAAGGAGTCTCAAGATATTTCCCATCGTATCTGACATGACTGACTTTTCATATGACATCTTCCCTCTTGAGGGGGTCATTTCTTTGAGGCCATGATAGGAGTTGGGGAGGGAGCCTTTGGGGGAAAAGGGACATTCAACTACTCTCGCAACGAGAGACGACCCTCATTAAGATGATTCGCCGAGGATTGGATGGCGTAACTCAAAAGCGTCTCACCGTAACCGTGGTTGGAGGCGATCGCCTTAGGAATTCTGGGCCAGCGAAACAACCCCTTAGGAGGATCTGTTTCCTCGAATCTCGAGCGAACTTTAGAAGCTTTCTTGGAAGGGACAGCCTTCTTCGAAGGTTTAAGCGAGTAGTGGGAAATGCAGCTCGTATCCTGTATTGTGGCTAACTTGAGGGATAGCGACAGACGAGGAAGGAAGAGGGGTAGCCGGTGGAAAGTCTGCGGGCACCATAGACTCTTTGGGCTTGACTTTGGATGTGATCTTCACACGATCAAAAAAGGAAGGCCTCTCCCCCAACATCGCATCAAAATCAACTTCCTCTATTTGGCTCGTGGAGGTAATAATCATCAGCTCATCTGTGAAACAATAGAAGTATTGTTAAAGATAGAAAACAGTTGAACTAATAATAACAAGGTAAAGGTAACTACCCCAAGTCGGAGGATCATCCTTAGGCTTGGGTGAGCTCCTTATCATAAAGCGAGACCATGACACGACATGGGCTGCATCGACAGCGTATGGCAGGCAATCGGTGAGTGGTCTCTATTTCTTGGGGAAGGATGGAGCGAATCTTATCAACTGCCCTAATATCCGCATTAGAGCAAAGGGGAAGAGATATGGCTTCATCCTTAAGAGCAAATGGGAAGAGATATGGCACTCCAATCGCCATACCCCCGAGAGCGAAAAACCATTTTTTGAAAATTCAGCTATCACGAACCTTATTGGGACGCTTCCCAGCTAAGATATTTCTATGACGATGAGCCCGAAAAGTGGTTTGGAAATCCTCATGGGTGACAGTGAATAAAGCAGAAAACAAAGAAATGGATGGTTCGACCCCGGCGAATCTATATTCGACTTCAAAAATAGTCATATTCAACCAACCTCCTATAGGGTTCTACTGACAGTCTATTTATTGTTATAAGAATGTTTATTACAAAGAGGAAAAGGGAATTCGCGTGCGATAAAATATTTCGACATATGAAGGCGGTATTGCTGGGAGTCGAGTCGGGATCCGTAGATCTTGTACATCGGGAATTAAGATAACTTGATCACCGGGAAGTGGGAGGCGAGTGTCTACTTTATCAAAGGAATGGAAAAATAGGTTGCAAAACCATTTAATTGATCTATAGTTATTTGGCAAGGCAATGACTTCTTAAGGAAGGTGGGTAGAGAAGCCATAATGCCTTGATATACCTTCTAAATCCACTTTCGGCCGAGGTAATTCGTGAACCAACCCTCGGAGCCACGGGCTGTACTTGAGTCGCGGGGAGGAAGAGCCGGGCTCTTGAGCGTTTGTTCATCGTAGCGATAGAATCTCCCGGCTAAAGGGAGCAGCTCCGTATGGTTTTGGATTATCGCGATGAGGCGGAGTTAAGTAGTTATCCATTTGGTTCTCAATTGAGACATCTTTATACTGCTTATTGAGAAAGAGTAGATCAACGAGAGATAAACGCATAATGGTGCAAATATGTAAAAAGACAGGAAAAATTAAATATACCAATTTCCCCCCAAAACAGAAAAGTCAAAACCCGATAATGCTTAGTCACGGTAGAGTATTCGAAGATGAACAGTATGACTCGATTAAAACCCCAAGTGCCATCCACCGACTCTACGGACAAACCTAAAATCGATTTTACTACAGCTCCAAAATCAAATGTCGGTTGCGAGCCTGAAATCAAAATTAGATATACAATCAAGACAAGATAACTTTTATCCCCATAACCATCTGTCTGTAGAAGCCGGTAACGACTTCGTTAATTAATAAATTAAAATGTGGGATTATTAAATTGATTAATAAATTGAAATACTTTATATGTTATATGCGATAAATGTGAATGTTTGGGAGTTAGTTATTAGAGATAAGTTAAAGCGAGAGGTATCGATTAATTTAAAGCGAGCGGGTTTTCATTACTTAAAATAGTGGGCGACCCACCTAACAAAATAAACCAACCGACCCCGAAAAGAAAAAAAACAAAAACAAACCCATCATTTCGCTTGGCGAGAGGCAGCGCGGCCAGCTGCTGATTTTCTTTCTCAGATTTCTCCTCCGTCTCGGAAGCTTTGGACTAAATTTCTTGGAGAGTTTCCCCTCATCATTCTAGGTTTGACTAGGTTGACTTTTTATTGACTTTGGGTTTTCGATTTTATTGCTTAATTTGATTCTTATGCTTTAAATTAGTTGTTTCTTGAGTTGAAATTACGTGTTTTGGTCTTGAAATTTGGGACGTTTAAAAGGGCAGTGAAGCTTTTGAAATTTTAGTTTGACTTCGGACTTTTGGGATTAATACTCATTATATAATAAAATTATTATCTAGGCCGAAATTATAGTATAGGAGATTATAATAATCGATTTGAAGGGGAGTAGAAAAGTGTTGGAAAAGTTAGATTTGACTTTTGGGTTGACTTGGGTTTGACTTGAATTAGAAAACGTGCTAAAAATGAAATTATAGTATAGGAGATTATAATAATCGATTTTAGAAGTGAAATTGTGTTTTAAAAGTTGTTGGATAAGGTTTATGATGAAATTAGTTTTTATTAGTTTTGAGTAGTAGTTGGATTTTGGGATTAGAGGTTCTTAGAAATGAGTTTAATTAGTTGGGAAGGTTAATAGTCAGTTGTTTGGAATTGTTTAAGGTGTTAGTATTTGGGTTAGTGTGAGGGCCGAAAGTTTAAGATTTAGGATTTGTTGGAACTTTGTCGTTTAGTTTATCGTTGAAGTTTAACTAGTAATATTTCACTTAAAGGGACTAATGGGTATTAAAAGTTGCTAAAAGATAATTTATAACAAAATTAGTAGTAATTGTATTTTCGGTGTTCTGTTTAGACTCGGAACGCGGGAAAAGCTTGCGGATCGATTGACTGCTTGGGCGCTAGTGGTACTAGCCAAGGTGGGGATTTATCACTCGTTTGATAACATTATTTACGTTTGAGTGAAGTGTATGGTAAATTGATATGTGATTATGTATTTGTGTTATGAACTTATCTGTTAGTGTAGTTGTGAATTTAAAATGTTGAATTGTTTGATGGTTGTGCTAAATGAAGTATAATTGGTATGTTACATATGAAATTGTTGACTTGGGTATATAGAGGCGGCTATATCGAAATGTTGTGCGATTGTTGCTTTGTTGTTCTCTAGGTTATTCGAGGATTTGTTGATGTTGGTTAGTCGTGTGTGTGATTTTAGTGGTTGGTCATGTTTGGTTCATATAGAGAGTGGTCACACCATGTTAGGATAATGAGTATGTTAGAGTCTAAATGCCAAGTCGTTTGTGCGAGATGGGGTGTGTTTTTGTGATATTGTATGGGTGATCCCGAAGGGTGAGCACATGTCGGGGAAAAGGATATGATATGATGTTTATGGGTGAAGCGAAGGGTGAGCACAACGGGAAAATGATATGATATGATATTATGTTATATTGCGATGGGTGAGCCGCCGGAAGAACAGCGACATTATATAAATGTCGGATAAGATTATGTGTGCATGATACTTTGCATTGTGTTGACATTGGGTGGATGTCAACTGCGTCGAAATATGGAAATATTGTTATGGTCTTGTTTTACGGAGTTCGTATTATATTGTTATTGTGTTATAGCGTAAGTACTAGAGAACTTATGTGTTTTTGTTTGCTTGAGTGTTGACATCTTATCTACGGATATATCACGAGAATAAACGTAAATTATGAGTCCTTTAAAATATTATTAACCTGTGATGATGGTTATTACTATTGTGACACTAGGAATACTTAGTTTATTTCTTTACCTTATATATACGTATACTCTATCGCCATGTGTTTATCTCTTGTTGTGTATCTCATTCGGATGTGGGTAAGTTACCACCCGAGTGATACATTTCCAGGTATCGAGCTTACACTTTAACCTCAGTTGACAGGTGCAACGTGAGAAGCTGTTGAGTTCGTGAGTGATCGTTGATTTTACTTAGGTGAGAGACGGGTGGCTAGGATCCTCGGCAGTCATCTTTTTCTACTCAATTATTTTTGGTGTACTCAGACTTCGTATTTTGTTTTTGGTGTTGAAAATTTATAAACTGTTTTATGGAGTATTTTGGACTTGGCCAATGTTGTAATTTTTGCATTTTGTATTTGGATTAGCGATGCCCGCGATGGTTAAACTTCTGTATAGAAAACATTTTTGAACTTTGAATTATTTCACTTTTATCAAACTATCGGTTTTATTGATTTCTAACGGAGTTATTTTGTCGACCGTCGTATAGTGACTGGATATCTGAGGTTGATGTATTCCCAACCTCGAGGTGGGCGACTGGGAGATGGTACACAATCAAAAGTAAAGGATACCCAAGCCCACTCTGAGCCGAAACTCCTAAAAAGCCGTTCATATTCTTCTGAAGTGAAGATGTACGAAGACAGCAGAAGAAATCAACTGATATGAGTAGCATACCTTTATGAGGATGGGGTTTAGGAGGACAAGTTCAGGAAAACGATGGAGTTGAAACTTCCGCAAGAGAGCAGTTGAAGAAGGTATGAACGTGGAGTGCTTAGGGAAGATTGGAGAAGAACAAAGTTCAAATAAAAAAGGGAAAAGTACCTTTTATAGGGAAAGAAGTCTTGACATCATCATCATCATTATTCGGGGTGATTTTCGAGACCACTTTATTCCCAGCCGTCATTTGAGGAACAGGTGAGTTCGCTGATAAGGAGGATTCATCATTAGAGGTGCGAGTCGTAGGTGACTCAGCGTGGTTGGACTCTGACTTTTGCATAAGGACACTCCCTCACATAAACAAGCTTATACGTATAATGAAGGATTGTCTGTTTGCAAAGATAGAATTTATTCAGCATTGCCGTCCATTAGCAAGTTATCAAGAATGTCGATTACCTGAAATGAAGCCCAGTGATGGCAGGATTAAAATAAATAACCTAAGGGTGAATTAGTATATATTTATACAATGAAACGTCTTGCGATATGTTTGACCCAAGCAGCGTCTTGAGAGTCGATGCAGTCTCTCTCCAACCCAAGCGTAAAGGGCGTGTATCGCCTTTCGTGTCCAGTTTAAGCGGTCATTCCTTGTCTTATGCCTATAAATCTTTTGGTACTATTGATCATTGAAGGTGTCACTAAAATTCCACCTCTTAGTCTTTTCACCCTATTTGAATCCTTACTAACTTTGTTAAATGGATGTTTGTGGTCGGTCACAAATGGCATTTCAGCAATGGCTGTGAGAAACATATCGATCGCTAAATGGAAAACCATTGTCGAGTCAAGTAATCCAAAGCCCGAACTCACGGCAATATATCATAGAAGGATTTACACTTTCGTAGAATCGCGGTGATAACGAGTTTAGAATTTAATTGGCCAATAATGAACATGGATCCGAGATCAAGCCCCTCCCTCAGCGAAATCACGAATCACATCCCTCATAAACTACAACAGAAATTATGATTATTGTAGACTCAAAAATCAACAATCAGTAAAATTAAAAATGGACAAAAAGTGAATGTTATTTACTCTTTCGTCTTTGATAAAGTAAACAGGAAGAAAAAGTTGTAGCCTGTAGGAAGTGATGAGTAGAAAAAGAAAAATACGTATGAAAAAATATTTTTGAGGGTATTTTTCTCCGAAACGACAAAGTTGTGGTATTCTTTAATTAAAAAAATTACATTGTGCCAATTAAATATTGAGTTCGTGATATTCTTCCGAATTTCTCCAAAATACAATGACTAGGACTCAAAATTCGAAATCTTAAAATTCGATACCACAACCCTTTTCGAGTCAGGAAATTCCAAAAGCAAGGTGATTAAATTTGAATATTTTGCATGCTTGTTGAGAATTGATCCTAAAAGCTATATTATGTCAAATTACTAAACCGAAAATAAAATGCTGGCTGGGCTTCCCTAAAATGCGCTTGACCCGCATAAAATTATTCACTCTGGCTTATTCACCTTTAACCATAGCATCCCTATTTAAAGATGTTATCTGCCTCTGCTCAAACCGAAACCGATCGAATCGAACCGATTTTTTACCGATTTGGTTGGAAAAAAATGAGACCGAACCGAAATGGTAAGAAAAATTAAACCGGCTGTACTAATCGCCTTCGTTTTAGCATAAACCAACCGAGTATATATATTTTCATTAAAATATTTATATTTATGATATTTTTTAGTTTATAACTATTTAATTTGAAATCATGAGTACTCTATTTTAGTTTCAAATCATGTATTTGATTTAACGTCAAGATTTCATAATCAATGTTATTACGCATATGTTATTAACTGCTTGAGGAGTTTATATCTATTATCATGTTGCTTGAAATAATCCATTAAGAATAATCTAGTAAGCAATGTATTCTGGCCTGAGACTGCCTACGCTATATATCATGATTTGGTGTATGCGTTGAAATTTATGTATTTTATTTTAATTTGAAATCACTCTAACTTTTTATATTATATTATCGTTATAAAACCCAAAAACCACCGAACCGACTCAAGTAATAAAAACCGACATCACCTAACCGATTCAAACTCTAATTAATTTCGAACCTAAATTGCCAGATATTTAAAAACCGATAACTGGCTTCACACAAAAAATTTAAAAAAAATCGACCGAACCGAACCGAAAATATCCATATTTGCAGTTATTCCCCCACCCCATTTCTCCTCTTTTTTCAATTATATAAAAAATGGAGTAAAAATAAAAAATAAATATCTTTCATCGTATACAAATATAAAATATAAATTATAAATATCTTCATTCAACATCCATATTTAATGTATTATTTTATAGTCTTTAAAATTTAATTTTATCCTAAACTTCTATTGAGGTATTTGAAATTTTCATTTTCACGCTTTGAAATAATAATGCTGAATCGCTGAACATATATAAACCTTGATCTCAAAAATAAAAAGTGACTATTTTGAGTGAATTTTAAAGAAATTTTTAGAGAAACTGATTTAAATGCTTTAAGGGTAAATCATAAATGAAGTTGTAGAAAAATATGAGTAAATTATATTGACGAACTAAAGACATTTAGGCTTCAATTTATCCTTGGTAGCTTTCTATTCAAAGTTTCAAGATATATTTCGATTCTCTTCTGGGAGGACACTGCCACAGTGCTTCAAATGTACCACCAATGTATTTCAAAGAATTTGACCTCGAGTCATAATATCCAAGTCGTTTCAAAACCAGATTCAACCAAACAGACTTTAAAAGTTAATGTTTGCTTATATTGCGCTCCAACGGGTCGTCTTGCTCTCGGGTTTCGAAAAACGATAACCGAACCCCACCACCGGTTAATTATGGATTTCAACCGAACCTGCTCGATTCTGGCCTGTTCTGACACCTAGAATTCCGCCGGGTTCCTGCTTTCGCTTCTAAGCATTTTCTGCTTCGGGCTCAATTTTGGATTTAGATTTTTGGGCCTGCTTGCATTTTAACATTTATTTAATGACCGTTTTTTAAACATACATTTTGATCCTATTATTTAATTTACATCAGATTTGGCCCTATTAAAATATAAATTGAAATTGTGGGAAAAAATCAAATCTTTACCGAGTTTCAATTGAGTAATCTGTACAGAGTTTCAATCCAAGATTCAAAGTTTGATTGAAATTGTGGAAAATCAAATCTTTTGCTTAATTTTTCAGTTCAAGATTGAGTGAAATTGTTGGAAAAAATTAAATCTTTACTGAGTTTTCAGTTGAAGATAGATTGAATTTGTGGAAAAATCAAATCTTTATAGCTATGTCTTCCTCTAATGAACCCAAAAAACCCCACACATTGGAATTCAAGAAGCCATCATCAACACCATCACAACAACCATCAAAGCCCACCTGGGTACTACAATACAAAACCCAGAGTTCACACGTGTATATATCAAACTAATATCAATAAAACCACCCTTATATTCATAAGCTAAAATAATTCAATCTTTTTCATTACAAAAAGTTGAGCAAAACTTCAAAAATTATGCAAAAATCTCAAATTAATATTAATAAAAACCACCATCATAATCCAAAAAGATTAAATATTTGTATCAAAACAACAAAACATTAAACAAGAACTCAATGACTGACCCAAGTGAAGTCTAGTATTTGAATATTGATTGAGTGATTGTCGCCGGGTGAGGGGGCGGGTGGGGTTGATGAGGTGAATTGGTGAAATGTGTTGTGCTAGTGTGCTGCTGCTCATAAATCAGTCTTAGGTTTTTTGCGCTTTGGGAGTTTATATATATATATTTATTTATTTTATTTTTTAATAATTCAATCTTGGCTCGAACCACCTGGGTTTCTGGGAGAAAACCGAACCGAATTATATTCTAAGTTATATTTTTCTCGAACCTAAATCGGGCCGGGGTTCCACCTAAGTGAATTGGTGAAATGTGCTGTTAAGCAGTTGCCGCTCATAAATCGCCTTAGGGTTTTTTTCATAAGCTAGAGCTTTATATATATATATATATATATATATATATATATATATTTATTTTATTTTTTTAATAATTCAATCGAAGTTCGTTCGGTTCTATTCTCGAACTAACTGCTCGGGAAATCAACCAACCAATTATATTCGTTATTTATTTTTCGAACTCTAACCGCCTCGGGTTCCACCTGCTCTCACCTCGGTTATTTTCGTTCTTGGCTGGGTCGGTTCAAGTCTGGATTTTTATTTTGTTACATCCCTAGTTTATATGGAGCCTAGCCTTCATTATTTAGTTTAATTTAATTATTACTTGTTGTATCCGGCATTTGCCTAGTCAGGTAAAATTATTTCATTATTTTATAAGATAATTTTTCTTAATCGTAAAAAATATTCAAATTATGTAACATGTATTAGTATTTTGACGCTTCGAATAAGAAAGAAATGATGTATGTTGTGATATGAGCTTATTGACATTTAATTTGGGCCGGGTGAAGCTGATAACAACGCAATATCGATTTTACAATAATCGTTTATCCCATCTGCTGAAAGCATAAATAAATGTAGTACTCATGGCTAGAAATAAATTAGCATACATTATTTCTCAGATATTAACATTTATTATTGTTGGAGCAAGCTTTATCATATTAGCTTACACCATCATGTTATTTGTGGTAAATAAAAAACCAACACATTTTTCATTGTGAGCAAGAAATAGTAATTACATTAATTCGGCTTCATCAGAATCACTAATAGAGCTAGATTATATATGGTATAGACATGAGCATCTTAACGTAATTTCTAATTCATATGTTTGGTAAAAAATATATATATATTGATGGGGATATTTTGAAACAAAGAATAAGAAGCACGATATGGAATGCAAATTTGATTAAAAGGTGTTAAAAAGTGAATACGTATTGAGAAATGTGGTAATGTTGCAATTTTGGAGTGGCAGAAAGTAGTGGGAGTCCTTGTATGCCCTAGACGGCCATTTAGAATCATAATCTTCAAATTCCGGCGATGACGAAAGAAGAGGTAATTGATAGAGAATGGGTTTGCCCTCCCACTCCTCCCTCCAATTCTTCTCGATGGCCCACTTTCCCACATACCCACTTCCCCACTGACTCGGATCGACACTTCTCTTCCCCCGATGTACAAGCCTGGTCCGTCGGAAACCAAATGCAGCTCGATGTTGTACTCCAAGTCAAGAACTTCTTCAAACACCACCACCAACACACTGATGAGGACGAGGATGAGGACGACGTTGAAGACGATGTTGATGAAGATGATGAAGACTCTGACGACTCTGATGGTGCTAATGCTGATTGTTCCTTGTTCTTCTCTAAACTGTTCGAGGATAACAAGGAGTTAAGAGAGTTTTATGAAAAGAATCGAGAAAAGGGGGAGTTCGCTTGCTTGGTATGCGGCGGGGTAGGGTTTATCAAGAGGTTTAAGGATTGTGTGTCTCTTGTTCAGCACACTGTCTCCATATCCAAGACCAAGAAGATCAAGGCCCATAGGGATTTCGGTAAGGTCGTTGGTAAGCTTCTTGGTTGGGATATCAATAAGCTCCCTTCCAAACATCAACACCTCAACGCGAATGCTCCAGATGTAAGGGAGGAAGCTACTGGAAATGACAACTCACCTACCACTCATTTTTCAAATCTTCCTCAGGTTTCTTTAAATCACCAATAGCATTATAGTAGTCACTTATTTGTAGTATGAAGAAATGAAATTAGAGAGATGATAGCTAGCACCTCTGACTGCGTTCTAATCTCATTATAGTGCATTTAATTATTGTAATTTTACCTTAAAAAATAAACAAAATCAGATGGTCTTACATAGCTTATAACTGTTTTTATTCTGGGGTCTACAAAATATATCTGGTTTTGGTGTGTTTGAGTAGTATGAACTATCCTTATTTTTTGTATATAAAATATCATACTGTTACCATCTCACACGCAAACAAACACCCTGTTTTAACTTGTTGAATGTATGCAATATCTTCTTGTGTAGTCTCGAAATCAGACATGCTTTAGCCCGCTGCTTGAAGTACTTGTGTTTATCACCGTGACCAATTTAATGTTTGATGGCCTGCCAAATTATATAGACATACATTTAATGTGCCAAGTATGACAATCTCAACTTAATCACTTGGTTTGTATCGAATATGATTTTTCTTCTTCAAAACAGGGCTGCCTTTTAGCAGATTATTGTTACGATTGAAATTTTTTTCATTATACTCCTTTTATCTTTATTCTTCTTACTGATCGCTGCATTAAAGATGGAATTTCTCTCCTAATGCTTTCTTTTCTGAACATAGGAACCTCATAAAGAGGATGGAAGTGGTAAGAACGAATCGGAGGACAACCAGTAGATGGGGTCTCTACTGAAGATCGAACCATGAGGGCATTTATGAATCTTATCTGCAAGGTGCTGCTCATTGTTGCAACATTCTTGTAAATTGTAGCGATTTTCCAAGCGAATGTTTTTGTTTTAACTAATGACTTTTGTGGTTCAATGGTGTGCATGATACCACTCATAACAGTTAACAGTAGTTTGCTTTTGCACTTGTTTTAACTAATGACTTTCGTGGTTCAATGGTGCGGCGATACTCATAACAGTAGTTTGCTTGCTAATTATGGTTTTATGGTTCATTGGGAAATATCATCTTGCTTGATTAAATTTCAACCTCTTTTCTGCCATCTCTTTTCTGCTATGTGTAATGCATAGACTTAGATGCACCTGATCTTTCATATAATGAGTGCAACTTATAAGCAATGATGCAAAGCCAAATTCAAGTATCAAGTTGCTCTACATATTTTGTGGCTCATTCATCTTATGTTCTTGATCTTACAGAGAACATGGTACCGCTTCATAACTACCATGTTAATTATCATAACCAATGGTAAAATCGCTTTCATCGCTACTACCGTAATTAGTGTGGAATTTTCTAAATATAAACTGCTCCATCCAAACTGGGCATTCACGCTTATGTTGGTAAAAGCCGCTAATTCATTTACAAATCACAACATTCACAAATATTATCAAACACATCAAACTATCGAGAAATAATATATTAAAACGCACGACGTGCATATGTTATATAGTTAATAGTTTTATTACTAGTAACATAAACATTATTCCAACTTCAATGTGTACTATAATAATCTAAACTTAAATCAACAAGCTTCAACATAACATTAAACGTGAATCGCTCAACATCAAAGTATTTAAATAAAAAACATTGTTCAAATTTCAAATACCATAACATATTACATATGAATATAGCAAACACATTCATTCATGTGTTTCTTCTCAGATTTCTTTCAACGATCAAGGTCGGGTCATCATCAAGAGGCCCCTGCAGCAGAGGCGGCATCATTGGGAAGTCTCACTAGAGCTCGGGGAAAATGTCACATGATCCTCCGGACCGTCCTATCTCACCCATACGATCTCTCACGCCATATCGCTCAACATCCTCTCCTCCCAGTCCTTCATCACACGACATCCTTGCGCAACCCGGTTATCTCCGCTTTTCATCGAGTTCACCTCATTCTTCAATGATATGTTCTCCTCAAGCAATTTCTTCAAAGTATCAACTAGGAACTCCGTGGTTTCAACACTGCCTTCTCAATATAAGTAGGTTGACGCTCTCAATTTGAGGAAATGGATAGATCTCTCCCCGCCCCGCCTGCATTGCACCCACTCTATCGAGCCGTCGGCTCGCATCCATCGAAATTTCTCAAACCTCGTGCCTAACCTCCTCAAATTGTTCATATAAATTCCCCACTTAAATGCAACTCCCTCTCCCACAAATAAACTTCAAATTTTAATCGCCCTAACATCTAACCCCTTATTAACCTCACGCTTACAACATTCTAAAATATGGACATTTTTTACATTGACCAACAAACGGATATCATGCCATATCAGGATCCTATTTTTATGGTAAAAATGTGTTCTTAAGATAATATTTAGGTAAGAACTCCTCAGATCATTCAAGAGCGCCCAAGAGCTTAATATTTGTATCAAGGCTAAGTTCTTTGGCTCGACTAGTAACTGGGGAAACAAAATCCCTTGGACCACCTTCGACACAAACTTCCCCGCCCCATTTAAATTGTACTTATAAACTAACTTGGGATTGAGGGCTCTACGATTATTGTTTAGAATCTTAGCACATTCTTCTTGTTTTATGGGTCAATTCTCACACCACCCCTAGTCGGATAGCCAATACACCCCTGCCATCATTCCTTATGCCTAGTCATAAAAAAATTCACTTCTCAAATCCTCCCTCGGTTATCATCCCTGTACACCATCACATTAAACGTAAGTCCCACTGCTGTGGTCACCATTATCTAGTTCTACTTACGATCCACGCCCATGCACTTCTATAGAATCAACCACTATATCCGGATACCATTCACAACTAAACGTAAATTCCACTCTACCTGGGAGTCATCTAAATATCGAATAAGAGGTTACCCGTGAATTCATTTGAACTCCTTCATCGAAAGTACATTCCTTGTCTCGGTGATTTTGTGCCTCCACTTCGACAACCCCAACGCCCTCATTCTCGGCCTCGACCTCTTCATGTTGTTGTTCCCACGCATCAGGGTTCTTTCTTTCTTCCACTACGGGTTGTCTTTCTCTTAGATCGCCGTTGTCCCGTGCCTCCTCTCGCCTCGTGGATGGTTGCCCCATTTTTTGTTTTTTTTTGTGCCATTTTGAAATCATGTAAATCAACAATAGATTAGTAAATAAGACTTAGAAGAAGTTTATGGGCTGATGCGATGAATAATTGAATAAATTTGTAGGTTAATTTTGGTTTGGAAGTTAAAGAATCAGTTAGTTACAGATTTGCTCAAAACGCTCTTTCAACCCTTACCCGATATAAACGGCACCGCTTTTATTTCAAATCCAGACTCGCTTCTCTTACGTAAAGTTTATCATGTATTCAAATCAAACGTGATACCGCTTTAACCTTAAACGGTACCATCGCCATAATACCAAATCCGCTGGCCACGACCTGAATCCGCTGGGACGCTTAACTTCCGTGATGCGCAGGTCATTTATTGGCTTGCTGGCACTATCAACGTACCACGCCAGTAAAGCGCTGCACCGCTTATTACGAGGCGGTATGACGCTTTAATGACATATAAAGGCATTATCAGTATCTATAATTGAAGGACGCGACATAAATTATCTAATATGAAAAAGTTCACTAAAATTCGGGTTTAATGTGCATCTTTAATTTTTCAATTGAAACGGTATTAAGTGGACGATTATCAAATGAAATCAAATAACTTATTCAAACATTCAGAATCATTGACATTATTATGAGTATACCTTCCGAATTTGAATATTGTTATGTTTAACAATCGATCTAAATATATAATTTTCCTTTGTAAAGCACTCCACCATCAATCCAAATTTATTACGTTACACACATTATATCAACTAAAAAGACACCAATATCACTAGTTTAACATATTTTATAAGGCAAATTCATATGTTTTACTTAAAGATCTCTTTTCATTTTTAAAATACTTAAAAGATAGCTTCATAGCACATAAGTGATACGATTCTCGATTAACTACATTTAAATCCATTTAATAAACGCTGGCCCATCACAATGATTAGCGTAAAGAACTACCGACATAAATTTCATAGTTTCAATCCTATAAGTCAAAATACTAAAAAAGTTTTTGGCCGATTCAAGTATGAAATAGTTCCTTGTGTACCACCCCTCCCCACCGGCTTATCTTTAATGATCTTATGACCACCTAAGTTGTTCAATAGCATTTGACTGTTCCTCTTTTACCCGCACTGCTTTTCCATGATAGAAAGACTTTACACTTAAACAAGTCATTGCTTTTTCAAGTGTCTCCATGAAAATATTTCCAAATCCATGAAGTTTTTTTCCTTTCATTAGTAGTATCCGTAGCACTAGATTGAGAGTTAATAACGGGTAGTTCATCCATACGATTATCATCCTCTAAATTAACATAATCATTAGACATACTAGCACTATCACTTTCATTGTTGATTGCAACGAACAAGCCCACAACTTGAAAAAGAATCCTAGCCTTCAAAACCAAAACAAGCATCTAATATTGTAATCGCTTAAAAGTTGATTGTTGCCGCTGAAGATCGCTTAAAGAACGCATTGCGACCATGGTAAACGGCGGACGTTGCCAGCCTCCCTTTATAGAGCTCTTCATTGTGAGTCATGAGAAATGGTGCCGATGGTATCAGAGTGACCTAACGCGACTGCTAGATTTAAAATTCATACTCACTCTTTGCGGCATAATAATATCCATTTGGAAGTTGGAACAGCAATACGTAACTGAACGAAGTGGCTACCGAG
>JADFUC010001904.1:0-106936 GCA_019722365.1 Lithospermum erythrorhizon | reverse complement strand
ATCAGTGGCACTTCGTTCAGTTACGTATTGCTGTGTTGTTTCCACGCTCATAGAGACTAATAACGATCATATACTCTAGACTCTGAAGATCTAGGTCAAAAGCGCAAACCGGGAAAAGCCGCCAAAACGCCTCAAATTCTTTATACCCTGCTTTACTTTGATCGGCCCACTGGATTCGGCCCCTCCAACAACCGACCAAGGGGCGATTACTTGACCATAAAGAGATTTTGGGGCACGCGGTGGCCGCTGCAGGAACTTGATGCGGGGGCGATTGCTCTCGAAAACTCGATCCGAGGGAAATAAGCTCTTTACTCAGCAATCTCACTTGAGACATTTTTGGGATCACCGTCTTGAAACTTTGTCTGGCCTTCTGCAGGTTGCAGCATCCCGAACTCCAGCTGAAAATCGTCCAAACTTGATGCCTCTTTCACAGTCGAGCAGCAGCTGAATGTCACCAGCCAGCTATATTCAAAGGCTACTGCTTAAATCTTTTGCCATTGGCATTTCGGCACATTCAAATTATCACCATGTTTGCCTTTGCCTTAAAATCTTCTCGATCTTAAATTGGACTGCATAAAATAACCTCGAGCTTGATTGGTCATGTTAATTTTCTTCTTCTTTTCCTTTCGTGGCTGACATTTCCATGATCGATTCATTAACCTTCGATGTTTTGATCCGTCTCATTTCTTAGGTTAGCCGATCAGCACAGGAGGTAAAGACGACTCATGGCGACTTTTTAATCGCTTGATAACTTGGATGATTAAATGCAGCCTTGACCAGTTCTGACCTTATACCAGTTCGTAACGCCTTGGACCCTAAGCAGCAACTCGTTACTCCCTTACTCTTAGAACTTCGTCACCAAGCGAGTGCCTTATCACATCGGCTTCATGACATGTCAACCTCGAACACAATCGTTTTCCTTTTCATGGCTTTCCAAACTTCGAGTATCTTCCAGTACGCGACACATCAATTTTACGTGACATCCGTTTAACATCGAGAAACTCCTGTCATCACAGCGGCCGTTCAATAATCAAGAAACCCTCACATCGATTTTCACATAATTTGTACACGATCCTAAAGCCGATTTCAAGCCATATTAAATCGCCAGCCTTGTCGCCCGTATCCTTGAAATTTAATCCGGGATCCTCCGTACGCTTTGATGACTTTTCGGCAAGATCTTAGTGACCTTGAAGATGTCGGTTTAACGTCACCGTACTCACCAAATCTCCATTGGACCTTAAATGCTTGAGGCGAGGCTTCTTTCCAAGAAATCTCCATGATCTTGTGATGTTCAGAAGCCTTTGAAATTGAATCATTAACTTCCTAGCATTAGCCTACCGATAACACCTTGATGCATGCTTTTGACCCAGGTCCTCTGACCTCACAAGATGGCTTCCATTCTCTATTAAAATGTAGAAAAATTCATGCTTTTCATAAGCAAAATTAAACAAATACAGCAAGATCGAATAAATATTATAATAAACAGATTACAAAATATAAATAATATAATTCCTTTTACGTATGAATACGAGGTACCTCTGAATGCAGTAGGATGGCAGCATTTCTTCCATACAAAATTTCTCCATTGAAATCCCTCGGCCTCAAGTGAAATGCTCCAGCTTAGTCGCGCCCAAGAAACTGATTCCAAAGGTCGGGCGGTGGACTTACTGAACTCTACGAGCAATTTAGGACAGAATTTGAGTCAAAACTTTGACTAAAAAAGCCAAAGGGAGAAGGGAGGCGGCGAAGTAGGGGAGGAGGAGAGAAATAAAACTTAGGTTTTTCATTTTCATCTCTTTACTTATATGGCCTTCCTATTTTACAGCGAATGGCTTCGATTCATTTGATAAATAAGCAAACTCGTTAAGTTAACTAACTTATTAAGCGTGTAAATAACAATAAGTTTTTAACCGCTCCCTACTAAACCGTCAATTGAAATAACCCAATTTAATTGAGTTCAGTTTGTCCATTGTATTTTTACATTATCAATATGAAATTCTCGATTAGATATCTCGTTGATTTGTCAATACAATTAACGTCTCGATTTAATTCTATACTTGGAATATAGCTACAGCGTCATTGTATGTGTGACATACGGACTCGGATAATACTAGCCGTATAATAATATAATTGACCATTATGATTATTATCGGTTATCTGCGTAAGATCTAACTTAATCAGCAGCGCTTTGATATTATCGTGAGTTCCATTTAGTAATTTGCAATTACTATTTATTGAACACTTAGTTTGAGTAATCTCATTTAACTAAAACTAGTAAATGAATTGTTACAACAATTATCGCAACGGGCATAATTATAGAAATCAAAATACTCTGATTTCCAACACTCCCACTTGCCCTTGGACGATTACTTTACAATTCCTTTATCCGCGATCTCTAGTCACAAATAAAACCACTAACAAATTATGTGACTTTCTTTCTTAGACTATTTGAATCGGGTACTGACGTCCATAAAGCAATCGGTCAAATACTCATTAGAGAGGCTTGAGATACACACTCACTTATAGCCATATCAGCACCCTCTTGTTACACTTATACTGTGTGTCGCAACGTATACCGTTATAATCGACAAGCGGACATTTGACATAGTAAATGCCAAACTCATATAACGTAGAAGTAGTTATATCTGTGAGTCTAAAATTGTTAAGCAACCGGTTCCAAATAAATATCATAGGACACGAATGCCACACCTCTTACATGATTTTGTAGCGGTCAATCCGGCTCCTCGGTTATGCAAGCGATACGCCCATCAGATGATCGCCTTCCCGGCTCTTGAAAGGGTGATCGTGATGGCTCTTTAGTCCATTGAAATCTTGTCGCCCCAGTTCTCGGCACTTGACCAAGGCAAGTAAGCTTACCTTATATTCTAGACTTAGATAGTCTTGTCAACATTTCCGGAGTTATCCTCTAGAATTATATGGTAGCCCGAGGGGGATTTCATTTTCACTCAATAATGAAATAACGGTATATGTAAAATTAAGACATATAAATACATAGACATAGTGAACAAACAAATTGATATATATGAAGCCGTAATATTCATTCACATTTCACATAACTAGTGAGATATACTAACTCCCCACTTTAGACTAACGCCACTACGATGCTCAGTCCTACAAGACCAATGTTCGCTACATATTTAATATAAACTTTTCACAGGCATTGTTGGTTTGGTAAAGAAATTAGGGCTGCGTTGCCTATGTTTCTGGAACTTCTCCAACTTCTTTGCTCCACCATTATAGTCGGGTTTAGGCGGCATTGGTGTACACTTGATCTACCAACTTATTAATATATACCCGAGAATGTATCTTAAGTTAACTTTGAGGATACTACAAGTGCCGCCCGGCTGCCGATCCATTGGGTTTCTTAAGTTAGCTTATTCTTTAATTTAAATGGATCATTCATTTAGTTTATCTACACTTCGTTGATATAGGTGTTCCGACAAAGTTCAATAAAATTTGGCTCGTCTCGGTGAATTTAGATTCCGAGGAAATGTATTTAACTTTCACTTGAGTCCTTCGTTGAGAAAGCGTATATAGCGATGATACTTGACCAGTTTAGTAATTACTTTGCTTCGATGATTAAATGATTAGTATGTCATCGAAATATGGGACAATGGTGAGCTACCTTGTATAACTCCCGGCTCACGCTTCTTATTTATACAAGATTCTTATTAAATGCTGATGGATAAAATCTTTGATTACCTTATCAGAGATGAAAGTTTCCAGCTTCACGGGGATGCTTGCTTGAGACCATGAATTGGCTTCCTACATATCTTTTCCAGTCCTTTAGATCTAGGACATGTAGCTTTGGAGATTATACTAAATGCGTTTCGTTCTCGAGTTCAGATTAAAAAACGGTCTTCATCCATTTCCGGCGTTTCATCGGTCTTAATCTTTTGGCCTTCAAAATTATCGAATGGTTTAAGCATAGTCCTTTGGTGAACAAGTTTCATCTTGAACTTTATGCAAAACTTTTAAGCCTGGTCCCCAACCATGAAAACATGGGCGTTTCCGTCTTTGTATTTTATTGCGATACCCGTTTGCACTCAATGGAAGCGAACCCCGTGAACCAAATCCTAACCGGATCAAATGATTCTTCTTCGTTTTAAATCTTTATCATTGTTTGACCATTCATCAACCTGCTTTGGGTACATATTGAGTGGCCGTAGAAATAGATTTCGTCTGTTTAAAATGATTAGATGCATTTTGGCAGATGCAGTTTCATTCATAATTCTCTAAGGTTTGGTTTTTCCCTAAAAGAGATTGAGGATCTACCAATATGAAGTTGGTACAGCAGTATGTCGATTAGATGCAGCAGGTGCTAATTGACGATCAACGTCGTCTTGAGTTTCCTCAGAAACACGTTCGCTCACAGCCATACGGGCCGGATATTCTTCCAAAGAAATATTCACAGTCTTGCAAATGCCACATTCTAACTGTTTAAAAGTAACCTTAGCGGTTTCTTAACAAAATGCGACTAAATGGCATTATCATGTTTTCATTATACTGTCCAATTTCTTGAGCATGAAACATGATCACAAATCTCGAAAACGTTTCTGACTTTTAAAATCAATTCATAAGGTATTTCATATCTCTAGTTGGACTTTACATGAGTGATAAACTTGCGTATATATCAGAAATTAAATAGCAGGATAGATAGGCTCATTATATAGAACTACGTCAAATCAAAGTTCTGATTTCTCACTTCGAACTGGCCTTGGCGTTCATAGGAGTGAGTTGTATGATATACATTCTTTGAGATGAGTATTTACCCTTGACTTAAATATTCCTCCTCACGGACGAATAATCTTTGTAATCTTTGTTGATTGGTTTTTCTCTTACATTTTTTTTTTTAAATTCTCTAGATTTCTCAAAGGATTTCACGTTTGTGTTTCATTATACACACATAATCACAATTACTGTAATCATTAGTAAGTGTAATGAAGTAATCGTAACCATCTCTTGCATATGTTCATTGGCCCATCTGGTTTGTATGATCCCAACCAAACATTTGCCTTTCATTGTATCCATTGAAGGCGATTTGTCGATACGCTTTGATAAATAAGTTCATAATTGTCGTATGATCTCCTAATTTGGAAACCTTCAGAAGTATTCCACAAAGTGAAGTTCCATGAATGCGATTTTCGTTTGCTTATGACCTATTCTCTGATACGATATACAATGGCCTTTAAGCCGTTTGAGCACATATGATATTATGTTCCTCGATTGGCGTGTCTAGAGTCCAAGCACATCTTGGAGAAATGTATTACTTCTCTCCACATTTCTTATAGAGCTCCTAAATTCATTGGAATTAACACTTTTTGAAATGGAAGAAAAAACCATACCATTATTTAAAATACCAAAAAGTAGCTTAATAATTTCTACCACTTGCTTGGGAGGTGGAGTAAATATTCATTTAAATTTAGAAACACGACACAGGCAAATTTCAAGCGATGGATCTATTTGCCGAGAATGAAACCCTCATTGACCCGCTACGTCGATCAAATCTCACTCTTTTCGAGTTGTTTCTACTTGCACATATAAGTTTCTACAAATATGAGAACACGTAGTCGGTGGCGGCGCCTGATGAATTTTAAATTTATACAAACTTGGTAACATATATATACATATATACATAAATTTGAGTAGTCGTTGGGCCACATTCTTCCTCATCTTCCAAAACTTCTTGCGAGTCAACTTCGGTGACCCGAGGTTCCCGATGGCAATAACGCATCCTTATCTTTGTTTCCACACCCGGTCTTGGTAACAACCAGGTTTCTTGAACTTTTAGCCTTACCATTGTGCCTTTGTAGAATTTATTTTTTGTTTTGGATATAAATGAAAGAAATGAGTCTTAATCGTCCCCAGGTACATGCTTACTTGCCTCACGTGATGTTTATACTGATTCATTTAGAGATAAATCAAACTTATGCATGTTGAAGTTAAATACAATGAAGACCTTCTCTGGGAGGGACTTCGAGGATAAGGTTTCTGACTTGATTCTTTAGAAACACAGAGCCCAAAGCATTGTTCGTTCGACCAAGCCTATCATTTTAATGACATGGGCTCGCTATCCCATTTCGGCTTAGCCAGTAGAAACAAAAACGATGTCATATACCTCACAATTTTAACTTTTTTTTTCTTTCCAGAATAACTCGCCAAGGATTCTTTGGTGTTGGAAATCGTGAGAATTAATTCCATTTATTATGCCCGTTACGATAATTGTGTATCAATTCATTTGCAGGTTGGGTTAAATGTGATTATCGAACTTAGTGTTCAAACAGTAATAGTATATATTACTGATCATCTAAGTTCTAAGCAATAATTTTAATTGGTTATGAAGCGTTCTTCAGATGCTGCTAGTGTCGTTATAGCAATAGTAATTGAATTCCAGTTATTATTATTATACAACTACTAATATCTGAGCCTAGAAAGTCACATGGCATCTGGTGGCGTTGAGTTATATTTCAAATTATATAAATTCAAAGGAAACAATATAATTGAGAAATGTGTTCTCGATTCGAGGATACATTTTATGCTAAAGGCTCTCGATTGAACAAATAGAATCCAGTCTAAATAGTTATTTACAGAATTAGTTTAGGAAGTAATTTAGTATTTGCTTAATGGCAGAGATTGTGTTATTGACTGAATACCTATTTTGGTGGCTAATTAAACCCAAGTTATTTCTATTAGTATGTAGAGAACTATTATGGGGAGTTAACTTGATTGACTAATTATAACAGTTTCTTACATGGAGACTTTGTTTTAACTTCTTCTATATAAAAATGAAACTTTATAGGGTTTCACTTTGACATATAATTAGAAATAATTTTCATCAAAAAACTACTAAAGTAGCACGCCTCCCACTGCGAAATTAACTCCAAAATTTTAGGGTTTTTTATTTTGTTGACACTTGGCTTTACACCTAGCACTAAGCTCGGTTCTTGGTCAAACTCACAGACAATGGACCAACTAGAATATCATCACGATTGATATTACAAGCTTCTGAAGGAGATCAAATTCAGGTTGTAGATTTGAAGCGTGTCAAGACTTTAGTGGGAATTTACTCCGTTTGATGTAAGTACTCTGTTACTCATATATTTGTAAATATATGTTTTTTATTTCTAATATAAATGCATTGCACTTTCAGATCTGGAATTGTAGTTGTTACTCATATATCCATAATGTTTTCCTCGGTGGCACATATCATTATCTTTACAGCATTCTCATGCGAGATTTGGAATCTGGGTTCCCGTATGCATTTAACCTGAGATGGCTAACTTGCCAGACATTGGACATCTAGCAATGGACTTGTGCTTTTGTGAAGCTTCACTTCACTATTAAAGGCGGGCGTCATTTTAGTGCGGATGGGACCTGAAACATACTTTATCTTAGAAACAAATCTTTAGTTCGAGACAGTCATCAAAGTTTGAGTTGCTAGGCTTTGCACTTCTCCAAGTTTCAAATTCATCATTAGAGGCCGGAGTCATTTCCAATTCTACAGAAATAAGACATATAAAGCCATATGATTTAGCAGAAATCTATCATGTCAACGCTTACAAAACAAATTGCAAAGTAATACCCGATACTGAAATCGCCAAAATACGTGGTATACAGAATTGCTATAGAAACTGGCAGCAGCACTACAACACATTTCAAAGACCAAAATAAGCGATGGTTAACTAGCCAATTATATAAAGATGACATATTTCGCCTTCTACCCGGCGTACCCCAGGGTTGTTAAATAATAGGTGTATCGCGAGCCAGCAGCGTTGGTGAAATCACGCAACCCCAAGTGACTACAATTAAACCAACTTATTACTTGGGATGGTCGTCCAGAAACGCAGCGTTAGTAAAATCAACGACAAGTCCGTTTCCATTACCGACCACGTCACTACTCACAGCGCAATCAAGGTAGGTGCGGGTGATCGTGATTTCAAACTTTAAAAATTGGTTTGATCTAGTGCTTAAATTTTATGGTGAGATTCATATTATTTGATTAATTATTTAACATATTGCCTACTTACATATTTTCAAATGATAATATACATGTGAAAATAAAATAAATAATACACATTTAGAAGATATATGACCACAAAAATACAAATAATAAACCTATTACTTGAGTTATAAAATCTGATCCTTATTCTTGAAACTTTTGGAAACTTTCGGTGACATCTTTGAGCATACATCTGTCTACCTCGGCATTTAACGACTATTTTCTTAACTTTAACTTCAAAATGGCCGCGAGCTTATGGGTAAAATAAAATAAATAAATAAAACTATTTCGGCCAGTGCGACCTCTGACGAATCGCTTGGTTCATATTGTATTTCCAAAAAAAAACTAGGTCATATAAATACATCCTCTTTCATTCCATTCCTGATATATAATAAAATTAAAACACATAAACTATCGTTTAATACTTCGTAGATACAGTTATTCAATATTAATGAATGTCATTATGCGAGATTTATCTATTCATGCTATAAATAATCAATTGTTAATATATAATAAACATCATGTCACTTAATAAATATACGATGGTATATAATAAAATAAAATAAACCTAATTCTGAGGTTGGGATAAATACTCTCGTTCAAATTTCAAATCGTGATTGACACAATCATATAGATACTTTCCATTTTTTCTTAAATTAAAATTCATCTGTCTCTCAATTCCCAAATGCGATGAAATTAATTCAAGGTGAATCTCATAATTATATTCACTTGAAATATATACAAACAAAATACATTAATTATATATTTTGTGTCAATACCCCTATTCTGATAACTTTTCATCTATACAATAAAATATTCTTACAATAATCATTTTATATAAATATAATAGATAAAACTAGCAAGTTTTATCTAAACATATTTATCTTTAACTGGAGCATTGTTACCATGATTATCGTCCAAATAAATACATTAATAAAGGATAACTAATGAAGGTATTATTTAATTAAACTTATCATTATTAAAATTAGTAACTACAATTATCACCATAATAAATGATAATAATACAAAAAAACGAGAGAAAATATTTAGATTTTAATCAAAACATGTTTTGAAAAACGCTTTTAATTCGCAAACACAAATCTAAATTTAAATCGTAAAATTAACAATATGATGACCTTGAAAGCAGAGTAGAATATATATTTATTCATGAATTAATTTTCACGCATATATTGATGGTCAAGAATATATATATAAATCAGAGGTATAAAATACTGTTTATATATAGTATATAAATACCATCAAATTATACAACTTAAAACTGGAATTGATACCCTTTGTTGGAAAATTAAATGCTAGTTCATAATAAAATTAAACAAATGCAACAAAGATAGAATAAATGTATAATAACCAGTACAAAAACATATATAACATAATTCTACTTTGTCACGAATCTTAGGGTACTTAAAAAGCAACGGTGGATGGTATCAACTTACTATTTCTGCAATTTTCCTTGAAATCCCTCGCACCTCAAGTGAAATGCATTGATTAGTCCACACCCAAAGAGAGCGGTTGAGTCACGTGATTGGACTTGCTAGAATCTACTATCAATTGGATAAATTTGAGTCAAACTTTGACTTCCAGCCAAAAGGAAAGGGAGGGCGGCCGAGATTAGAGGAGGAATCGTTTCACTAAAGTTTAACGACAAAAGTGGAGAAATGAAACCCATGAATAAGCGGACGCCCCGCTTGCGTCTAAAATCCCACAACCCTTTAACGCCCCGTCACCAAATCCAGAAACCAGTCCACTCTTACTCACTCCATTTTGGCGGAATTGACTGGCTATGAAAAAAGAAATTTTCTTCCTCGATTAACTTAGAAATTAATCGTTGCACTTAAACTCAAGGAAAATTTGGCGGAGACCACCAAATCATCTTCTCAGATCAAGGTAAGAAGGTTGAATCTTTTGGAGATATTTCATGAGTTTGAAAGGTTGACTTTCTTGATTTTTGTTGACCGTGATTTTGGGACTTCAAAATGATACGTATGGATAAATCTAGCTTAGATTACATGATTAGGAGTTATGACAATCGATTTTGGAGGTTAAATGTGTGGAATTGATAGGTTGACTTTGGTGACTTTTAGAATTGAGTTTTTAAGGTTGAAATATATAGAAGTATCTCTAGCTTGAAATATATGAGTGTTAGTGATTTATATACTTAAGTTTAGAGATTGAGTACTAATGATTTGATCGGTTGACTTTTTTCTAAGTTTTCTTTAAGATTGTCTGATGATGTTATGGAACTTTAATATAGTTATTTGGAATATAGTTTGGATGTTTTTAGAGTTGATTGGTGGGATATGAGTTGAGTTAGTTTATTCCCCGAGTTGGTAGTAATTGGGTTTTTGAACTAAGGTTGATTATAATGGGGTTAAATTAGTGGCGATTGATTGTTGGATTGATTGAGATGCTTGACTAACGTGTTATTGTTGGGATAATAAGTGATGACCAGGAATATTGGGAGTTATGATGAGTAAAATTGAATGTAATTTAAGTTGGAGTTTTTAAGTGTACTAATTTGGGATAGGATGATTACTAAAGGTTAAATTGAATTGAGGCGTGCTATATTTCGGGGAGTTTATATAAGATGTTACAAGAGGAGACATTCTCACGGAATGGGTTATAATGTATAATTTCTTTGAATAGGAGTTGAGCTTGGACTATGCAGGGACTACACAGAGTTAGCATTCTGCTTTTGGGCTCGAGAGTTGGTACAAATCTCACAGCGGAAACCTTGCTTTCACTACTCTCTTATGTTATACTTCTTTGCATGTGTCTCTTGGGACTATTTTGACATGCGTATAGTGTGATTATGATTAAATGTATATAAATCGATTTATGATTTATAATATAAAATAATTGAGATTATGATTGATACCATGTGATAATACATTATTTCACAGATTCTCTTGAGATAAGCGAGATTACTTGAATTATATTGTAAGATAATTGGTATATGATTCATGTTATGTGAGATTGTATATGCATTTGTGTCTTTGACAATGTATTGTAAATGCGGGAATGTGTTTGATTGCTTTGTGTGTTGTGCACATTGTGTGTTTGATTGCCTTTGTGTGTGTTGTGCGGTGGTGACCGAGACGGGAGGTTTGGTGTGGTGTGCATATTGGTGGGTAGCCCCGTGGATTAAGGGAGGTTTGGTGTAAGCAGCATGCGCGTTGAGGGATGTAACTCGGTGGGAGGATGGGGGTGGGCGCCTCATCACGATTGTTGGAGTGGATTCCTCATATATTGTGTATTATTTGGAGGTAGTTCATGTGTGTATTATTTGGAGGTTGGATTCTGCATTATTATTGTATTATTTGGAGGTGGATTCCTCATATGTATTATTTGTGGAGGTGGATTCCTCGTTTAGAGTGACTTTATTGTCACAGAGGTATCTCCCTTGAATGAATATGCATTGTTTATGGTTATAAGCTCCAGCGTATAGTATTATGTGATATCATATAGGAGGATTCTATGTGATTTGTGGGCAGATTATTTTGGTGCTTTAGGTATGTATCTACACCATATAAGTATGAATATAGCAGTGGGATCAAATGCATGGTAATTGTCGCTCAGGGTTAATAGTGACTCCCTATTCTCTATGGGCGGGCATTTTATGCCTAGGTTCTAGGAAGCGATCATTGAAGTGGGTGAGGGTTCGGTATAGTAAATTGCGTGAAGATCTAGATATGAGGCGGTGGTGGCATAGGAAGTCCTCATCAGTCATTTTCTTTTTTGTTGTCGGTTGTATATTTTCATACTTGTGTATTGTATTCCATTGAGAATTATAGTTTAACCTCTTTCCCTATACGTATTTTGGATTCTTGTGTATCCTTGGGTTGTATTATTAAAGTGGATTTGTATTATGTTGTTGTTGTTTTATTGTATATGTATTTGTTAGTTCACATGATAGACCAGAGTGTATTATTCTTATTAATGTCGAATGGAAATGCTTTTTATGTTGTTATCCATCGATCGGTGACTCAAGTTATACCAGTTGTTGATGACCTTAACCTCGGGCGGCCGACACAGAGGCGGAGTCATTCTAGTATGATCAAGGAGATATGACGTTCTTAGTCTATAGGTTTTCATCGTATTCCAAAACATATGGCCCATGTCTTAACTTCCTCCAAATTTTGAGTCATGGGCGTATATCTCTACACTAATACTAGCCAACTCTTTTATATCCTTATGCTATCTTCTTGATCAAACTCTTTTACATCAAGGTAGCAATCTTCAACATTCAGCTTCTTATATTACCCCCCTTACATAACATTAAGATCTTAGTTGCTCGACTATAGGTACCTAAATGGAATAATTTCTACAATTAACCATAGATTTATTTAGTTCAAACTAAACATTGTAGAAAGATCACAATTGATCTTCTAGAACTAACCCAGTTCATTAAGCCCCTTTATTCTTTTCCATTACTTGGGTATTACTCACCAAATTCATGACTTACCGAGATTGTTAGGTATCAAGATTTAATATAATAACTATAGAATCTAAATGAGACGGTCCTCATTAGTCATGTCGAGGTTCGAGAAAGAGATTTTTTTGCCTAATTTAGTTTATTCACTTTTAAACTCTATAACATTTATATATATAATTATTATATTGAGGCTTAATCCTCTTTAATATTAGCTGAGATGAGATCTCCTTTCCAAGGTAAGCAGTTCTGACATTACCATTTGGCAACTCAAATATATTAAAGTCCTTTTCCTTAGTAGCAGCCATATCACATACATACAGTAGTCACATTTGCGTGAAACTCCATTGACCTTTTGAACTCAGTTCATCACTAACACCAAAAGACCTAACTCCTTTTTTATAATCAAATATCTCGAGTCCGTTACTTGAATATTAACGATATACTCGTTTTCCATTTATTCTACGTTTTTTAAAATCTACAGATACTTACAAAAAATCTCAAGTATCCTTCTTTCTACAAGAGGCCTTACTCCTTTATACTCAAATATCTCAAGTCCATTACTTGAATATTAATAGTATACTCATTTCATTTATTCTATTTTTTAAGATGATAGATACATGCTTGTTCGTGATCTTTGTATTTCATGTCAAATGCATTCTTGAAATCATTGTATAAGTTTGATTCATTCATGCCGTTATGAATAATCTGTATAAAGGTGAGTCAGGAATCTCTAAATAAATAGAAATCGTTTATGTTAATACTTAGACGGGTTGATACTTCGTCCTCTTATATATATGTACTTTGCATGTATATGCGCCCACGGCCAGCGCGCGGTGGAGTACGTTATTAGTTTGATGGAATGGCCTCACAAACCACCATGGGTCTTTCGAGCATATTTTGTCCTCACTCACGTGCTGATTGAGAAACTTCAGTGGAATTACTTCATTCCTAGAATTACGGTCGAGCAAACACTGATGGAGTTCTTATGGGATGAGCTTTGAAAAGATGCATCTTGGTTTGTATGGGTAGTACCAATCAAATCATATCAAACATATCACACACACACACATTTTCTTTAGCCGGGTATTCTGATATAGAGAGTCATTTGTGTGGAATGCAAGATTTCCTCGGATGATTTCTACTCATTAATTCGATGCCTTATAATCAAGGACTATTCCGTATTTATTTTAAATCGATTTGCAACTCTCATCTTAGTTGACATGTATTGTAACCCTCCCCTTGATTCTACTTGAGAATTGGTGTCCATCTAAAGATGAGACTTTGAGTGCAGTTCAGTCGCAATGTTATATGGTATCCTTCATTACCGTTTGTCATATGTTTGTCATCCAATTATTGAAGAAAAAGTTTAATTACATTCCTTTAACAAGACATTAACTACGGAATGAACACATGAATATATATAACTCAATGGTGGATTCTTTATTTATATCGAGGTAATTTTAAGAATAATCCTCAAGAATCAAATCATTCTAGATGAAGATTCTAAACAAGCGTGATCACAATTTAAAAATAATTTCAAAATTAGGATCACTTATTTATCAGCAGGAAATACTACTACTCTGTTGCCGTACATACTTCAAAAATTAGCAAGTCAAATCAATAGTTACTGCAGTGGTGTAACAACTATTAAGCATCCAGGCAATATTTACATAGAGGTAAGTAGACTCAAGGGAGTCCTTACTCTATTTCTCGAGTTTACTTACAAATCCTTTTACTTATATTGGGTGAGAGTAGTCACTATCTCAAGCATTAGTTGTTGTGTACTTAATATCACAACATTGTGTTATCGCACAAAGGGAAAAGACACAAATCCTTATTAGGTTGCAAGAACCATAAGCTTAATATTTTCATTTACATGAAATGAAAAACTACCAAGTTCTAAAAGACTAGTATGATAGCCATGAGATAATATACAATATAGTACTCTTATTGGCATTATCAATTTCAATTGAGATGAAAAATCACAACTGTCTCATATGGAGGGGATGGATATGAAATAATATATAATTATATTATTAACCTGACCGTCTTTGATTTGAGATTCAAAATCTCAATCTAATAAGCTTGTATTATTGAACATAAGTTCCACAAGTTCTTCCCTTATTGAGACAATGTCTAGAGGAATGGTATTATTAAATATATTTTTTAATTATATCATACATTCTTAACTTTTCAATATAGGGCATTGAGTTCTCCACTCAAGATTGCCTTAAGTCGTTAAAGGGACATTTCCTTAGCGATTACATTTATAATAATTTACATTAAACACTCATATGGTAAAGAATTGAACAATCTAGAATTTACTCAAAGATTGTCATAAATACTATGTAAATAAAACTTAACATCTATAAATTCTTTATCCTTATTTGTGAGAATTGAGTACTTGTCTTGTCTATTACATTTTGAAATGCACTAAGTATACGAAGATCCTACATTCTTTGAAAATTGAGCGGCCGTATACAATTTCAACTCAATCGCACTTAAGCTAAATGCACTACTAATTATGTCAAACATAGCTCTTGGCATTACTAAGGGGGGTGTTTGTTAAATTTGCTTGAAAACTAAAGTTTGAAACGAATTCTTGAATACGAATTATGACTCAATCGAATCTTGAAAATATTTAGGTGTTTGATAGCAGTTGACAAAAACTAGAATGAGTTGTTTGGCAAACTTTGCGTATCTTAGTTCGTTTTAACCTTAGATCACTCTTAAATAAATATTTTACTCATTTGATAATTAAATAATAAATCTTATTAATTCGTTATAAATAGAAGTTTAATATATTGATTTGAATTAAATAAATAAAAATATAAATAAATTCTAATATTATTAAATAAATATTTAAAATTTATAAAAAAATATGAATTCAATAAATTGATCGACATACATCTTGAAAAATTGGATAATAACACAAATTTCTTGATTAATAAGAAAATAATCACTTGTCTTACATTTATACACCATAATAAAGACATCATAACGTGCAAAAAACGAACATAAGATTTTGGCTGTAAATAATTAACTTCCAAGTACAAGTTTAGCGATTGATCTAAATGAATTAATCATATATATTTGATACGTCTTGTATTCATCCGATGTTAATCGCTAGAAAGAGTCTCCATTTATTGCCTCGTGAATTCTCGCATATTCATTATCATCATTAATTTGTTCAAGAAATAATGCATTGTCCTCTCTGGAATAAAATTATGCATAGCCTATGAGCTATTCGATATTTCTTTCTTGTTGGAAATGGATAAGATGACATCTGTTATGAGAATCGAGCCGATTTTAAGAACTCCAATGCTAAACTGGCCATTTATCAATTACACAATAATGCCATCTATTAATAGCCACCAAAAAAATATGTTATAAAAATTTAACCACTTGGATACAGTTAACGGGGACTCACGCATCAGTATTAACTGTCGATCTGATACATACCAAAACAAAAATACAAAAAAGAATTAAATTTAAAATACAAAAATTAACAAAACAATGACCATAAATCCCAACTCTTCATATTCCCCAATACATTGAATAGAATAGAATACAAAATTAAATTAAAATATACATCAATCATATAAATTGAATAGAAAGGGATAAAAATTATTAACATGTGATAAATTGGAAAGATATAAGGTGAAAGGGAGAAGGGTTGTTTTAGGGTTAGGGTGGGTGGAGGAGAATTGTGAGATTATTTGATTAAGAGGTAAAAATAAGCTAGAATTTTAACTTAATTTTTTGTTAAGGATTTTATTAAATTAGCAATTTATTAGGAAACTTGAGTATTAAATGACAAAGCTTAATAAATTGCTGAATTAATTAAGTTTAAATTACTTAATAGGTTAACAAACACCTCCTAAAAGTTCATCTTCGACTATATTAGTGACCTCTTTTGTCAACGGGCCCAATTTTGATCAATTGGAAATTACCGTTTAAGTAACCAAGTCTATTGACAATAGTTAGAATGGATGTTTGTAGCCTAAGTTTGCTCGGTGGGAATGGTATATACGCCCCCATTGGAAAGACACCTTAATTATGATACGTCTACCAATGCGGTAGGTCTTTTATAACGAGTTCAACCCCAATTTCCATTTTGTTATGACAATACTACTTAATTTAAAATTGAGATTAGTTATATTTAACAATAATAATGATCATCTGACATATATTAAACCGGCAAAATACATAACAGTCCATAAGATTAAATACTTAACACATGTGCGATTGGTGATATATGACTTAAAAGGCGAAAATTTAAAACTAAACTAGCTCAAAGAGCTATATTTAGGTTTCCCAAGCAATTCTTCGTTACTTGGCTCCTACGTTAGGTGTCCCGTACTTTAATTAATTGCATTTACATTTAGATAGTAACTAATTAGCATTCAGGTCATCCTTAGTCAAAAGCAAAACCATTAGAAGCCGTTTTCTCTAAAATAACTTACTGGGTGTATTTCTAAATTAGGAATAATTCATATCACTAGTCTCATGACATCCATTATTATATAAAGCATATGTATAAATGAATAACTTCTTTATATTTAGGCATGTATGGATGGATGAAGCAAATATATAGGTATATCTAAAATATATATCATTGAATATTCATCGATATGAATAAGCAATTTAATTGCGTTAAGTAAATATTATTTGAGATAATTCAGGAATATATCACTTAAAGCGTATTTTAAGTATATTAACATTCATATTTATTAAATTAAGTATTTTCAAAAAAATAAATTAATAAATCATATATTTGAATTTAATTCAAACATATCACTTAAAACTATAACTTTAAGTCTATATCATTTAATATTAAACAATTAGTATTTTCGTAAAACTCTATTTATTACTTTTACAGACTAATTCAAAATTAATATATTCTCTAAAACTTTACTTATCAAATAATTTAAAGTTTCAAATTAAGATAGGTGAATTCAATTGATAACTTCAAATTACAATTTCTAATCAATATTTGAAATTTAATTAAATTATGATATAAGTTTAATTATATTCCTAAATGAAAAATTAAACTGGCTCTAAATAAATTAAATTACTTAAATGTGAATTTAAATAATTGTCACAAGATTTGAGAATTATATTTGAATACCTTAAATTAAAAGCTTCCTCGAATCGAGAATTAGGAACCAAATTCCCAAATAAATTCAATTTAATTGATTGAGCAATTTTCAACTTAAAGTGAGTCAAAAACCAAATTTTAATTAACATCAAAATATCAATTTGAGCAAAATCGGGCTTAAAATAAAGCCAGAACTTATTTTAGCTTCATTTAAAGGCTCGGATTCCACTTATCATAATTTAATTAAATTTATTCAAAATAAAAATCTAATTACATTTGAATTTATTATTTTAATTATATTCATAATATAATTTAAATAAATAATATCAAATTTTAGGATTATAAAATCCGTCAAAATAATTAATTAATTCAATAATTAAATTTTGGTTCAAAACCAAATTATAATTGGACTTAATAAATCATTTAATGAGCCATTGCCAATTTGGTCCAAAATATAAGTGTCCAAGACCAAAAGAAGGACAAAGCCCATATGCCCCGACAACCCGTCGGTATGACACAAAAATATCAATTAGGTGGGAAGCAGCTTCACAATAATGCTCAAGCGGACCAGGTCGTATCCAGTCAGGTCAACCCGAATTGGTTTGACCGAGTCATGACTGAGGAATTAACTCAGTTTTCTTAAGTAGCAACACGTGTTTGACACATGGCCCAGTATGTGACAGACTGATCAATTTAAATGGACTAAAATCAATGATATAAAATTTTACTCGAAAAATTATGAAAAATTCATAAGAAATTCTAGAAAAATATTTCTAATTGAAATATAGAAAAAAATACAAATTAATGATTAAAATTAATCTGAATTATCTATATTTAATCGTATAATCAATCGATTAGAAAACTATTTTGCGGTCTAAAAAAAGTAATTCAGAAAATCCAAAAAATTCTAAAATCAAAGAAAATATTTAGTTTACAACTACATGAAAAATTGCAGATTGTTTATTAACCATTAATTATATTTGATTCAATTAATCTATATATATCACGCCAATTTAGATTATGAGATATCCATGACAACAATTCTAACCATATAAATTTCAGATCTAAACATACATAATCAATTTATATACCTTTAGGTAAGTAATTATAATACTGAAATTAAATCTTGATGCATTTTATTTGGGTTTATGGTTAAAATAACAATTATCCTAAGCGATTGTACTCCGGGTTTGCTACGAGATTATAAAGGCGGTAATTAAATGGAGATTTACATTATCCCCTTATGAAGTTTGGCAGATAATATCATAGGAGGCTCACGGCTGACAGCGTAGGTTCTAACTTACAGAATAGTCAGCATAGCGATTGATCAAACTCTTTCAGCCGGTTTGCTAGAACTAATACAAATTGACAGAAAGGAATTTAGGAGGAAGAAAAAGCTTGGGTTTCTCTTCCCCAGTTTTGGTCGAACAAGAGAGGGGGTGGGGAGAGGGGTTTTGCTTTCATCTTTTCTCTTGAAGATGAATAATGAATGAGCAATTTTCTCCAAAAAGTGCCATATTTATAGGCATCAAATGTCCTACTTTTATGTTAACCGAACATTGTATTAATATATAAATTATGAGCGGACTCTAGTAAGCCATCATAACCCTGTATCAATGCGGAGTTAATCTAATATATTAGTGCTCCGAACCGAACATATATACGACTTATATTGTTGAATGTAATTAAATGTAAGTAAATCGGTTTATACCAATCAAAATTATTCAGGGCGTATGTATGAGATCCTAATATCTCATATTTCCCAGCCTAACTTTATTTAAATGTATATTTAGTCAGTTATTTAATACACACTTTTCATTAGTTCGGTGTCCTTTTTTGTGAGTAGTTACGGTGGTTGGGTTTGATCCATATATGTTTGAATAAAATCTTTATTGGACCTTATGTTATGAATAAAGAATCTTGTGGCTTGGTTTAATCCACCACCTTTTATATGGTTTAAACTGTCCATAACAATATTTGTAACATCGTATATATGGTTATAAGGTTGAACTGATCATTCACCTTAAACACCAAACATGGTGACATTCGCTCAAGAGGATACCTTAAAACACCAAAAAAGGTAACGTTCGCTCAAGCGGATACCTTAAAACACCAGATAAGGTGACATTCGGCCAAGCGGATAATTTAAAACTCTTCCTAAAAATAAGGGAACCATAGACACCAAGGCTGGTAACATTCACTTATGCGAATTCAACCCCTTGCGGATGGTCCATTCAATGAAATATTTGCTCTAGTGGATTATACTATAAGAGCATGATCTTCGCTTAAGCGAATCATTACTGCTTAGAAATATACCCACAAATTAAGAGCCACGACTCTGGAGATTGTGATAGTCCCTTGGATAGTACAAGACAACTATCACAAGGGGGCAAAGGTAATTATAACACAATAAGAGAAAGCTTTGCAAAAACAAATGAAAAACAAACATTCATAATTCGACAAAAAGAAAAAGATTGTTCACTACAGAGATAATGTCACTATAGATAATTTTGGCCACAATTAAGGCTTGGCGGGATGATCTTATTCGATAGGAAGGTTGGGGGTTTCGCCACCTTCTTCCAGCAGGATTGCAACTTTAGGGGGAGGAAGATTCAAGCCACGATACCAATCAGGGGGCCTAGCCATCTCCTCGTTGAAAAGAGCAATCAGATCGGGGAACCTCTCAGAGGTACTGGCCACGAGAGAATGGAAGTATGTTGCACATTCGCTCCCCATCTTCTTTTCGTAAGCTGGGCTTGAGATGAAGGATCGCAGGGTGCTATTCGCGAATTGAATGCGATCAGTCTCAGCCATTGCAGCAGCGGAAGCCAGGGCCATCTCAGCATCTCTTATGGTTTGTTCCAAAACCTCTGAGGCCTTGACGATGTCATCTGCTTTGGCAAGTTCAAGATCATCAAAGCAAAGTTGCAAGGCTTCCTTCTCGGCTTGCAGGTTATCTCTATCAGCCTCGAGTTGGATTTTCTCCGCGGACCATGTCTTGGCAGCTTCCCTCTCTTGAGTAAGTTCCTTGGATAGTCCCTCCATTCGCTTGGCCTCCTCCCCGAGCTTTGCCTTTTGTTCTCTATACTCCCTATCCAGTTCCTTGTTGAGGTTGTTCTTGAAGGATATGGCTTTCTTCATACCCTCCATTTTATAATAAAGTGAGCCGTTGTCAAGCGCTTAGGATCGGTGCCTCGCTAACACAAAGGGCCCCTATCGGTGAGTCACAAAACAATGTAATTTGTCGTAAGATTATCTCATGCGAGTATCGAACAAAAAGTTAGTATAGAAATGTACCTGGTTTATATGCTTCATTGCAAAAGCAGCATAAGGATCCACCATAAGAGTATATTGAGCCGCCATCTCTTTAGAAAGTAGGGGCCTCGCCAGATGAAAGTGGAACTTTCGAGCCCCCTGTAGTAGAGTCATAACCTGCATTTGGCACCGAGTAAGGCTTCACCAAGTATAAACCAGCCAGACCGGGCAAGTGAAGGCACAAGCACTAGCCTCCTCTTTGATCCCCTACGAACAACTTTTCCCTTCGACGAGCAAACCTTCTCTTCCAAAGCGCTGGCCGAACGGGGGAGAGTGGAATGTTTAATTCCCCGCTGGAAGAACAGTAGCCGACATCCGCTTCCTCGCTACGATCCACACCGTGGTCAGAAATCGTCGTGGAGGAATCCAAGGCAACCACATTAGCAGACGGCTGGCCGTCACGATGGTTGAACTTCGCGCCATGACTCCTCATTTGAAGAATCACGAGCCAAGATTTTGGACGCTCGGGAGTGGGCCACCTTTCTAGCTCAAGCGTGGCATCACGTGGAGCAGTTCGCCGCCATCCTCTTCTCGGTTGGTTGATGGTTGGGGATGTGAACATTGGATGTTGTCGAGGAGGAGAAAGACGCCGGGGACCATAGATTTACAAGACTTTGTCTTCGGAATAACGGCTACGCTGGTAAAACAACGAGGACGATCCATTAACATGTCGCCAAGTCCACCAATTTTGGGCTCATGGAGGCGGAAATGTTGGCGATTTCATCTACGAATAAGCAACAAGGGATCATGATCGTGAGAAAGATACATAAAGCAAGGGAAAAGGTAATATAAAGTTAATACCCCATGAAGGAGGCTAGACTTTATCCTCGAATTCAAACACTCATTGCTACACTCACCCACTACTACCAACATGGCCTCGTCACATAACGTGTACCAAGGACGCTTGTCGTCACCTTGGGGTAACACAGCCCTCAACTTCCCTACCGAGTCCATGTCTTCGGCGGAAGGAATGGGGAGACCCTTGGCTTCCTCCTTAAGGGTCCAAATGTGGGGCACACTGTCTACCATACCTGCCCTCTCATAAAACCATTTTTTATGGAGTCGACTGTCCTTAAATCTATTAGGGCGAGCTCCAGCTAATTTGTTTCTTTTGGCTCGGGCAGAAAAATTTGGTTTGAAAAGATTTATGGGGAACTAAAAATAAGGCGGAAAAAGGCCAACTGTGGGCTCGACACCACACATGCGACATGCTACTTCAAAAATGGTGATATTTAACCACCCGCCAATAGGAAAGGCCGTAAGCACGGTTAATATGGTTAAGAGGTTATTCACGAAGGGAGAAAAAGGTAATCTCATACCAGAAGAGCGTCTCAACATATAACAGGTATAGGAAGCGTTAAGTCAGATTCTGTGGTAATTCTCCCTCATACGAGGAAGATAGAGTTGTTCTCAAGGAAGCGGCTTGCATTTGTATCTACTTTCTGTTGCTGGAACAGAAATAGGACGCGATACCATCTAAACGGGTCATCCGTTAAGTCGTGAGTATCGTTTACAAAGGTAGAAGGATATCATATTCGATAAGCCTTTCTACTCTCAGCCTCCCTCTATCGCACCCTCAGCCGTGGCCTTTGGAGGAGTGGGGTTCGCAGGTCCCGGTTGTTGAGTTGGTACCTGGTTCAAAGGCCCCCCAGTTTGAATGTGGGACATCCCACCACTTATGGAAGTTTCGCTCGTTTTCTCACACGCTGGGCAAACACAAAATTATCCGCTTGATTCTTGGAAGATTGAGACATAATATCTCGATTTAAGTAGACAAAAGCAGCATCAAAGAAACGGGTCAGATAGAAAAAGGTAGATTCGTAAACATCTCATAAATGGTCAAACCCCTAATTTTCCCTCCTAAATATAGTCAACCACTAACTGAGTCATCCCCTAGTTGTGAAGACGAACAAATAAAACCGCCGGCTGGAACCCTAACAGACACAACTCGAAACTCCATCGCCTACACCCAAATTCAAGGACCGTACTCCCTTACCTAACATACCACCAATTGCATGAATTAAAGGATGAATCATCTAAGACATATCATATCAACAAGTTAATCTTAAAATTTCTTTTTAATCACCCCAAAAATCATGGAAGTCAGAAAAGAAAACGATTTCCATTCATGAAACAACGCATTTATCGACACGTAAAGCGTAGAGAATAAGAAGATACAGAGGTTCACGGGTTATCAAAAACATACCTTGAGAGTGAAGAGAAAGTTATTACTCGAGAGATTTGTGAAGAAAGGAATGAACCAAAACCATTGATAACAAGGATGAGAGGATTGGGAAGCTGGAAATTTTGGTACTTAAGGAAGCATTTAAAGTTACTGCATCGATAAGAGTACCTTTTATAAAGGGAGGAGCCATTGTTGGAAAATTATATGCAAAACTTGATTCAAAACTTTAATAAAAAACATATAAACAGGATCAATTAGGTGTTTAAACTATGAACTAAATAAATAATGAAAAATACTTATGAGAATCCGTAGAAGTCTATCAACAATCTTCTTCACGAAGCTCTTTTGAATTCTATCACAGCACTTCCAACGAGCGCTCTAATTAGTCCACACACCGTGAGTGGTTGAATCCTGCTAATTTGTGTTTGCTAGAACATTGATAATCGAAGATCAATCAAAAAATGAAAACTTACAAGTTTTCACGCTTGGTTTCTCGGCTAGAAAAAGTCGGGGAGGCGCGAATGCCTTTTGTAACGATTAGGTTTATCATTAGGTAATCATTAGGTTTTAAATATAATATCACTATTTAACCTAAAGCTCAACATAACGCCATCGAGTCGAATTCGCTTGATTTAATTAAACCGTAAGTAAATCAACACTAACAAGTTGTTAATAGTAACTAACAAGTTATTATGACCTCAATGAAACTATTGAATTAATTCAATTGACTAATTAATTAATTCGGGTTCATCCAATTTATATTTTATATTATCAATATAAAATTCCCGATTGAGAATATTCGTTGATTACAATCAACTCTCAATTTAGCAAGTGCAGTTTTATTTCATACATGAAATGTAACTCAACATCACTGAGTGGTAACCTTCTTAGGATCGATATTAGCAAAATGTGAGCAATAATATAATTGACCATTATTATCATTATAACAATTATCCATGGGATCTAGCAACTGCCTAACTCGTATTATCACGAGAACCCGACTAGTACTCATACCATCGTGATCAATGTTCCTTTTATGTAATCACATTCACTAAAAATAAGAAATGAATCAAGTTACAACAATTGTCGCAACGGGCATAATAAAACAATAACTATCGATTTTCAATAGCCAGCTATGACGCCATTATAAACACGTGAGATCATGCCAATGCTCGGGATGCATCTATCTTCAAAGATATAACTTATTCCTTGTTCATCCATTCTTAAGATATCAAGAATGTTGATTACACAAGAAATAAAGGGATAATTAATGGGTAGAAAATGCCCACAATGTCAATATTATAAATACATGAAGTTGTAAATAAATAAACGGGACAACCTATTTTGTATAACAAAAGTTAGTACCTCTACTATTTCACCATTAAATACTGTACTATTTCACATGTACCTCCTTTTGTACCATTCCTATAAATACCTGCATTTATTTCACCACAAGAGGTAATCAAAATTCCATTACTTAGTACTTTTACTCCATTTTGACTATTTACTAACTTCATCGGCCTCGCCGTGCCTAACGACGACTCACGAAGATCATTCTCAACAAATGGAAAGTCATTGTCAATTTATATCTTAACTAAGTCAGTGCAACATCCACATTAACACCTAATGAATCATCCTCATCTAATACAACTTTCAACAAACGAAGATTAGGATTCAAAGTTAACATGAATAGACTCTTGCACGCATTGATCCTTCTTATTATAAATGATATATGCTTTACTAGTTTTCAAGTAACCAAGAAAAATTGCCTCATTAGATTTAGCATCGAATTTACCCAATTTGTCTTTGGTGTTTAGGATATAGCATTTACACCCGAAAACTTTAAAGTAATCAATATGAGGGATCTTACCATACCAAAGCTCATATGGAGTCTTGTCAAGAATAGGTCTAAGAAATACCCGGTTGATAGTATAGCAAGCGGTGTCCATGGCATGTCCCTAAAAAATATTTTAAGTGTGTCAGGCTCATTCAACATAGTCCGCCAATTCTTGAATGGTCCTATTCTTTCGCCTCCACAACTCCATTTTGTCGAGGTGTTCTGGTGTCGAAAAGTGTGCTCGATCCCATACTCCCTCAAAAAACTGCTCGAATCCTCGCATTCTCGAACTCACCTCCATGATCGCCTTCCCTTATGGCTTTTATTTTTAGAGTTCTTCGCTCATGAGCTTTCTACACACAACTTAGCAAACTCTTTAAACGCATCACTCTTATTAGCAAGATAAATTACCCAAGTAAACCTTGAGTAATCGTCAACAATTACAAACACATACTTAGCGCCACCCAAACTCATAACATCCATCTCACCAAACAAATCCATATGTAACAAATCAAGCACACGGCTCAAGAAACATGATTACAGATTTAAAAGATGATTTATGCATTTTACCTGAAGTCGACACGCGTCATATAGCTTATCTTTTTTATACTTGAGATTAGGTAGACCTTTTATACCCGAATGCATATGCAATTTAGACAACATTTCAATGCTAGCATGACTAATCGTCGACGCCACAAACTCATATCTATGTACAACATTCATGCAAATATATTAGTAGCCTTAACCTTATCAAAATTTACATATAGTATACATTATTCAAACGATAACCATGCACAACAAATGATGATGAAACATGCGAATGATGCAACATGCTTAGAAAACTTAACTAAATAACCCGTCTGTATAAACAATTTTTTTTAATATGATTTTAGCTGTTCAATGAGTTTGGAAGTTAAAATTAAAATTTGAATCGAATAATGATAATATGGGTTGAACGATAATATATTTTGAGAATAGAAATTTAATTTGACACATGTTCGAGTTATGTTGTTAAACCGAGAAGAGGCGAAATTGTGAACCAAACGAGACCTAAACTCCACTCAAATATCCTACCTACCACCACTAACCCATTTCATCTTCCAAATTAAAAAAGAGAAAAATTCTTCTTCCTAAGGTGTACGAAATCCACCCATAGTCCTCCAACCTTAAGTTTTTCATTTTCTTGGCGAAATTGTTGAATCCAACCTCAAATCTTGTTCCCCATCTGCATTATCATGTGTTTTCTAATCTTCAAATCTCATCATTTAAGGCTCGAAATGATTTTTATATATTTGAGTTTTAAGTTGACTTTAAATGTTATCTAAGTTTAGTTTGGGGGATTGTGAGGTGATTTCAGTGATTATCAAGTTAGAAAGGTGTAAGTCGTAGGTTGATTTTTTCTTAAAGTAACTCTAAATCGTAATACGAGGTTACGTAAGTTTCAATTATAGTTATTTTGGGGAATAGAAGTATCGGGTTTGATATGGATTGCAGGAGATTAGCCGAGAAAGTTTGGGAAAAATGGGTATAGTAGTTAGTGTTTGAATCGAGATTGTATTTAATGGTTTGAATTAGTTGGCTTATCATTGTCGGATCGACAACGGATTAAAGTGTTATTTTTGGGGTAATAAAGGATGACCTAATATCGGATTTTATGAAAGTTGGTAATTGGAATGTAGTTACATTTGAATTTTAGAAGTTTATACTAATGTCGTGATGCATGATTAATAAAAAGTTATTTTGAATCGAAATGGTGTATAATACTCAAGTTAATAGGATGTCAAGATATCCTAATGAATGTGTTATAATGTATAATTTCTTTGAATAGGATTTGAGTCCGGACCTAGCACGTAACTACCTGTGAGGATCACTATTGCTTTTGGCTCGAGGCGAGTACAAATCTCACGACTGGAACCCTTCATATACATTATGTTTATATTTTGCCCGTGTTTTGTCATGGACTATTTTGACATGTGTATCGAAGTTATTGAGATTAATGTTGGGCAGATAGTTGTGATTATGATTCATGATACGAGATAGTTATGTAGTATGATTCATGTTACGGTATAGTTGTGATTTTGATCTACGCATGATCGCGGTGGTTATTGTAGTTATACCCACTTCAGGCCGTGTACTTGTGCTACGCTGGGTGGGTCAGGTGTCAGGTGTGTGTAATCAGGTGCAGTTTATTTTGATTGTTTTGGTATTTATATGTCGAGCGCGACTCCCACTGTGAGAAAGCCAAAAGATGATGATATTTGAAATGGGTAACCCCGTGATTCGGGAGTTCAAAGCTGCTATGCATACCGGCGGGTAGCTCGGTCGGGAGGATGGAGGTGGAGACCTCATCCGATTATTTGTGGTGGTGGATTCCTCATGTGTTACTATTCGCGAGTGGATTCCTCATTTGTTACTATTTGTGCAGTGATTCCCTATTTGATTATTTTCAGGCTGAGACGCTTTTCCTTAAATGAATATGCATTGCCGATGGTTATAAGCTCATGTGTATAGTAGTACGTGATAAAGTATAAGAGGATTCTATGTGATTAGTGGACGCTATTCATCGTAGCCCTAAGTTAATGTATATGCATACGTTATATATATAAGTATGATTATATGTGATCGGGTAAAATTGCGGGTATTTGTATTCACTAGCCTTATAACCGACTTTTCTCTATGGGCGGGCGCTTATGCCTAGGTCTCAGGAGCTACCTGCGTGGCCGAGGATCTCAGTATTACGCAGCTGCGTAGCCATCATAGGGCGGTGGCATAGAAGCCTCATCACTATTCCTCTTTTGTTGTCGACTTGTTATATTTCTAGACTTTGTGTGTTGTATTATATTGAGGGGTCTGGTTGTCATACTTTCCCTATGTTGTATTTTGGATTTCTTGTGTATCCTGTCAGATTATTCGGTTGATTTGTGTTCAGTTTATCATTTGTTTTGTTGGATATGTTGTTGGAACACCACGATGGACTGTAGAGTTTGTCTTTGTTATTGTTATCCATCGACAAGCGACTCGTGTATAGGTTGTTAATGATCTTAACCTAGGCGGCCGACTCAGCGGGTCGCTACATAACATCATACTATTTTCTTATAAAATTGACTCACACTAAGTAAATTAAACTCACACCATCAACAACGAAAGTATCTTAATCTTAAAGCAACCTTCTTACCAATACATCCATTACTCAGATTGAGGTTTCAAGTGGTTAGCAAACTTTACATTTCCCTACCACCTTGTTAAGCATTAAGAAGAGCGAGGCATCTCCCCGCCCACCATCCTAATATTTTCCTTCGATGAGCGGCCCCTCCATAGAATCTTGTACCATAAGACACACTACATTACATGTCTCTAATTTGGAGTCGATTCACTTCCGATTCATCCTCCCAATTTGCCTTTGTCGCATATTTTCTTGGCTTCGAGACTCCTCTTAGCTAGACGAGGACAATCAATCTTGAGATGTCCGGATTTGGTTGCATTCAAAACATTTTAGCTCTTCAGATTTTGCCCCTTTCTTTTTGCCCTTCATACTTCCTTTCATATCATAATCTCAAGCTTCTATGTGCATAATCATCCTCAGTTTTTCTTGAATCTTAAAAAACTTCTTATAGTCTTTAGCAAACATGGCCATGTCCTCATCATCCTCGCTACCTCTAATTTTCAACAACTTTTGAGCTTTAGCCGCCACAGTAGCTAGTTTCTTTTTGTCCTCACCCCGAGCCTTGTTTTTAGCTATCACTTCCTCTTTGGCTTTCAAGGACCCAATGAGCCTGAGCGGGAAGAGTTCATATCTTTGGCTTCATTAATGACATACCTTTTACCAAACCCGGATTCACTCCGCCCAATAATTCTCCCATTCAATTCTTTCCAAGGAGAATGTCTTCCCCAGAGAATCCAAGTTGTTGGATGATGGTAAGCCGAACCTTTGGTGCATGTCCTCGATGTAATTCCCATAACGCATTTATAACGTTTGATACTCTATCAAAAGTCGAACCCTCAGAAGTCTCTACTCTGGCTAGAACCAATATGAGCGGTTTCCAACAAGTCCCATATTTCCTTAGCCGTTTTGCATCCCTTTACCCGAGCATACTCCTCCATGCACATGGCATTGTGAAGAACATGTATGGCTTTAGAATTCAACTCAACCTTCTTGAGTTCCTCGTCCCTTAGCACGCCGTCTTCCTCATTATCCACGTCCTCAATTGGTACCTCAACTAGGGCGGCACCTAACTCTTTAATATTTGCCTCCTCCGCCTTGGTCAAGTTCCTATGAGCCCAGCGCCTGAGAGAGTTTGATATTTGATAGAATGAGTGGACCCTTGATGATCACCTTCCATAGCTTGTAATCAATGCTCTGAACATGATACCTGAAAGCATTGCGCCAATAGTCGTAGATTGATCCATCAAACAATGGTGGCATTGCACTTGACCTACCTTCAAAGACAAAAGGTTCCCGAGTTTCCATAATCCCAAGCATTACCCATAATCATTTTCTACAAGATTTTAAGCTTTGAACCGTAGAACACTTGCTCTGGATACCACAATTTGTTACCCTAATATAACCTGTAGGGGGTGAATAAGGTTTTAAATTGCTTCTAGCTTTTTCAAGTTTTAATTATTAAACAGCGTTGAAATCATGTGAATATAAATTGATTCATTTAATCAATCACCCAAACTCAAGCACGATTAGTCAATTGTTAAACAATTAAAATATAATTAAATTAAATAAAGAAAACACTTCAGCAAAAGAGTTTGTGGTACAGAGACAATACATAAGATTTTTACGAGCTTCGGTTCCCCTACCGCTCGACTCCTTCGACTTTCCAACCTCGATTTTTATAACGATAACTAGCTCTTGAAGAATTGTTTGATTACACGCAAGCGAAATCTCTCTCAAGAATATTACTCAAACACTCAGCCAACCATGCTGACTCCCAAGCTCCGAGCTAAGGATTTCAACACCTAATCAACCAAGATATAGACCCAAGACCTCACTCCTAGGATTTCACTATACTACTCCAACTAAGAAGCAAACTTATGGTGCACCACAAAAGGATTTTCCAACCAATCGCAATATTAAATAAAGATTACAATAATCACAAAACTATGGGAACACTCTATTAAAGATGATAAAGATTAAGTATGAGAGCTTTTTACTTTTACCTTTTTGAATTTATAAGAGAATATTAATTTCAAAAAGAGTGTAAAAGAGGTAGGATTTTAAAATAGAAAGAAGCTTATATAGTGCTCAAAAAATACCCCTCGCCGAAATGTCCGGCATTTAGACTCCAATCGGTAATTCGTGGGTCTCGGCTTAAACATATCAACGGCTATACGTGTGATCTCTCAAGGACCCTCATAGAGAGGTCCGCCGATCGTTGAGATCTTATCGAGACCACGCCCACTGACCGGGTCTCGATGGTCTGGCGCTTTTCTCCGAAATAAGTGATTGTTTCTGCCACTGAAACAAAATGACATGTCATTCAGACGAGCCTTTTAACAATGAATCAATCAATACATAGGAATGGAAATTATTTAACTGGAAATCAATGAGAGAATTGACTCTTTTATTATGCCCGCTATGACAATTGTGTAAAGAATTCATTTACCGGGTCAAGTTAAATGTGACATCGAACTTAGTGTTCACCTTAGTAATCGTATATTACTAGTGCTGCCTTCTAAGGATAATTTAAGGGGTTATGAACGATTGTTAGATCTTACTATTAATCGTTATAATAATAGTAATTGGTCAATTATTATTATTATACAACTTACTATTATCTCGAGCTCTAGGTCAAACACATACAAGGATCGCTGGAATTATATTTCATGTATGAAATTAAACTACATTTGTTAAATTGAGTTTATTGTAATCAAATTAATATTTCTAATTTGGAATTTACATTGATAATGTAAAATATAATTGATGAATCAATTAATTAATTAGTCAATTTAATCGATTCGATAGTTAGTCGAGCTTGTTAATAACTCGTTAGTTACTATTAACAACTCGTTAGTGTTTGATTTTTACTTAATCTGCTTAAATAAATTTAAGGCCGATGCAATAAGCTATTCGGTTGGGCTTTTAGGTTTGACTCATATAAGCTAAGTTTATTAGATTTCATCATAAGTTTTCAGAAATGAAAACAAAACCTAGGCTCCTCCTCCTCCTCCTTCATATGGCTTAAAATATCATGAAGAATTGAAAATTTTTTCTCTTGGATTTTTCACCCAAATCAATCCATGTTCTAGCAAACACAAAATGTATGATTCAACCTCTCCGGTGTGACTAACTAGATGCACTACATTTGGAAGTTGCTCAACGATGGAATTCAAAGCGCTGCGGAAAGATTCGAGATAGACTCTATCGCATCTCTCAGAAGAACTCTTTTATTCATAATTGTAATTATGTGTTTTAGATTAATTTATATCATTTTTGAGGGATCCGGATGTTTGAATTTGATGATTTATCACAAATAAATTCATACTAGATTCTAACAAATGTTTTGTAGCCTACCAAGTTTGATGTATTTTATCTAATTTATCACAAGGCTGACATAGTCAAGTAGTTAATTTGATTATTTTGGGCGACAATTAATTATAATATGAAAAATCAAGCCATTTTATATATGGTTCACACGGCTGGAATCATCATTTTAATGTATTGATTTTGATGATTTGATGTTTATTTAATTGTTTCATGAATTGAAAGGGATTAAAAATTGATTAATTTACATTTTAATTTGAGGTAGAATCATTTTCGATTTCCAGAAAAAGTTTAGAAATTTTATAAAATTACGAAATTAAATTTGTGTGTTCTTGACCCTTTGAGGTTCATACCCGATTTTTTCCAGAATGTTTTGAATTTTTATACTCCAACAATTCATTGAATTTCTGAATTGTTTTGGGTTTAATCAAAAAACTAGAAGTGTTTTTGATAAAATTCCACTTGGACGTGTTCAATAATGATATTGTTGATGTTCAAGTCAAATCCCAAAATTTTTTGAATTTTTTAGAGCCTCCAAATCGTTTTTACAAAAGTTGCAATTAATCAAAAATCAAACCGAAACTTTGTAACCTCAGCGGCCCTCGGGGTGTCGAATTGCACGTTTAGCCACCAACCGTCAGATTCACGGCAATCATCACCGCATGTCTATCGTGGGTGGGTCGGAAGCCGGGCGGTCTTGGTCGTTGAAGTTTGTCAGTCCGCTTTAGAAAAACCCTAAACGTATTTTATGTAATTATTTTTTAAGTTTTAAAATTATTGGTAATTATTAATTTCGGTTTTAAATGTTAAATCATAAATTGTCATTAAGTGACATTGAATATATATCTTGAATGACATTAAATTTGATTTATATTTCCTCAAAATTATTTTCATTAATTGATAATTTTTGAAAATATTTTTCACGGTGACTTTTAAATTTTGAGTTTCGAGTTAATTACTTCAGGCATCATTCCAGATTTAAGTGGCTGATAATTATTGTAATAATTATCATTAATCATGTGTGAATATATTCAAATTCAAAATTTACATTAATTGATAATTAATTGTAAAATAATGGTTAATTAATTAGTCAATTATGAAACATACTAATCTCATTTCATTTAATATATATGATATTAAGTGCATTTATTTATTTTAATGTTTTGCCCATATATATTGTTATGGAATGGAAAGGAGTTTAGATATTTAATTCGGGCCATTTATTTACGGTCTACGCATCGAAAATGTCAGAAATCCACTGAAATGTATTTCTTTTATTCTTGTATTCTATTTACCCACAAGCTCAAGTATATCTAGTTTCCGGTTGTAGTAGTAGTACAACGCCAGCGGTGGCATTCAAGATAGCATTTCCAAAAGATTCACTGAGAACTCGAGGTTTCGCTTTATCAAGAATACAAGACTTGCACTTCTAAAGTGTCAGAATAGGACTTATGTTAGCATTTCAATTTGTTAAGTGATTTAATAGGTCCTGGTGAGTCATATCTATATCTCCTTAAATGTGTTATTACGCTCTTTTCTCACAAGGCGCATGTTGTCAATATGTATTGGCCTATGCATGGTTAAATAAACTCAAATAACATTAACTTCACCAATTAAAAATTTAAGCAACGACGTCAATTTTAAAGTTGTAAAATCGGTTGCATTATCTCGGGCACACTGCGGATCGCAAGTTGTTACAGCTTTGCACTTTTGATATGACAACGGATCAAGTTGAAGTTGGATTTCACTAACGCTGCTGGCTTTCAGATGATCATTCCAATTAACTATTTTGGCTTTTAATTGGTATGCTTAACCGATTGTCGGAGATACAAAGTCAAGAGCATCCCGCATGGTACGCGCTGGACACAAAGAGTGATGTAGTTTCAGAATTGGGCTTGGTAATCTACTATTGTGCTTTCTCGGATTCAAGATATATGCAAAGGTTTCCGCTTAACTGGGCATAATAGACTTTTGTACCTTGTATATTACTTTACATGTTGATAACTCACTATTATATACTTGATTCAAACGATGACCAAGGTCGCTTGAATCCAAGTATAGTGGATCTTGATACCTTGTATATTTTGTGAGATTTGAAGTACGGGTATCATATTTACAATTCATTTTGTAAATACGTATGGATTGTTTTGAACTACACTGTTTATTTTAAGTTGCATATTTCCTATTACGGCTCGGGCATATTAAGCCGGTCTATTTTATTCACCATTTATCGGGCAAACTAAATGCATGGACTTTTATAATGTGAAATAAAAATAAGTTAAGGAGAACCAATGACTTGTTGAAATAAAGTGTTACAACGCGATTCTTTCAACCATTTAATCGGTTGTATTCTAATAATAGAGGATAAAACTTTAAATACCATGTATATTTAAGACTCGATTCAATCATGTTGATACGTTGTATGAAATTTGTTCAAGTGAACAAAGTCACGGATATGATTGAAGGATAATTCATTTTATTCAATCAAAGGTGTGATGACGAAGTGAACATCAATATGTCATATTGTCTCTGGGCCTACCAAACAAGTTCTTTGTAACAATAATAAATATTGATCTCTTTTATAACTGGGGATTGGTAAAAACTATTGAATGATCTTGAATGTTGTGTATCTACATCTCATGACATGTGATTGGTATTTAGTTTCTTTAACATGATGAACATGTTTCATGAATTGCGGATGAAACAAAGCTTATGGTATGTAACCAAATAAGCAAAAGTTAGCCTGGCCCGGTTCTCGACACATTTGTACGTACGAGTGAACATGGAACTGTAAGTTGGTTAATGTTTCACTTCATTATTTCAACTTCAAAGCATGTAAAGAAGGGTTTTAAGTAACATTTAGAATTGAAAGAGAGATTTGATTAATCTCACATCTCAAATAATTTTGTCATGTCGTGAATGCTCTGCTAGCTACTAAATTGTCGAAAACACTAATTTTGACTCACACGATTTAATCATGGATATGAAATAACTATAACAATAGTCGGAAGACAAGATACAAATAAAGTTATCGAGCTCAAGGTAATCATAGCGATTACATTATAAGAAACACGGTTTAAATCCTCCATTTAAGCGTGGTCAGATTCCAAACTATTTTCTTTTGCACTTGTAAGAGTAGAAATGAATGTCATGTTTTGACATACATTTCCATATCGTGATTCTGATTGAGGAAACATTACTCTACTCTTCTAAAAGGACATCTTGAACAATAAACGATTGAATAATACTTCATGATAATGACTTAAGCTTATATAGTGCTTCCTAAAATAGCCCCGAATGTCCACGATCGATCCACCGAGACCCGTGGGTCTCGGCGAGCCCTCCGTGATAACCCATTCCTACCAATATTATGTCGATAGTATATAAGTTTCTCAAAGCGGAGATTTCAAAGCGAAATTAAAAATTTCAAGTTAAGTAATGAGAATACAACAACGGGTCGGGCCATACATTTCACAAGGGACCCGAGATGATATCAATAATTTTGGAATAGTATCGATATATTTATGAGTACGAGATGAAAGAAGAATATATAAAATTCAGAAATAACACATTTGAAATCGGTTTCATTGAGATTTAAGTACGGAAAGTGGAGAAATTAACCGAAACCGAACGGAACTTAATTTTTCCCCTCTAAATATCTCACCTACCACCACTATTCATCATCCTCATCCAAAACCCATCCCCCTCTTCCTTTCCCCTCTTTGGCCGAATGGTGTTCTCTTCCCCTCCTTGAAATTTTTCTTCCATTTCTTCCATTCCTTTGTGGCTCAAGACATAAAAAGTTGGTTTTCATCTTCCCCTCATCCTCCTCTACGAAACAAGGTAAGAAAGCTTGAATCTTTTGGGATATTTCATGAGTTTTGAGATGTTTGACTTTTGTTGAATTTTGATTTTGAGTTTTGAAAGTTTGGAATGGGTATGTGCTATCCTTCTAAGCTTGTATTATGATTGAGGTGATTATAATCAATTTTGGGGTTGAACAGGTTGACGGGTTAGTTGACTTTAGGTTGACTTTTTTTCAAATTTCTTAAAATTGTACGACGATGTTATGAACTTTAATATAGTTGTTTTGGAGTATAATTTGGATGAGGTTGATCAGTAGAGGATATCATGAGTTAGGTTAGTTCCAAGTCGAGTACTAATTGGGTTTTCAACTAAAGGCTTCATTATAACGGGTTAATTAGTCAAGCGATTGATTGTCATTTGATTGGCATGCGGATCGACGTGTTATTGTTGGATAATAAAGTGGTGACCGAATATCGGGAGTTATGAAGTTGGTAAATTGAATGTAGTTAACTTGGAATTTTAGAAGTATATACTAATTTCGATGGACGACATTAAAAGTTAATTTGAAATGTGGAGATGCGTATAATACTCGGGTTTGACGTTAAGCAGAGGTTATGCTACTGAATGTGTTATAATGTATAATTTCTTTAAATAGGAGTTGAGCCCTCGACCTAACACGCTGACTACCTGTAGTTATCGCATTGTTTTTGGCTCGAGAAGTAGCATTAAATCTCAATTTAATAAACCCTTCATATATATTATGTTATATACTTTGATATTTGTTTTGTCAGCCGGACTATTTCGACACGTAAAATACGTGATTATGATTTATATTAGGAGATAATTGAGATTATGATTTATATTACGAGATAATCGAGATTATGATTAATATTACGTGGATAATCAAGTGATTATGATTCATATTATGAGATAATTGGGATTATGATTCATGTTATGAGATTGTGGTGGTCATTGTGGTTATACCACTCACAATAGATGCATTGCCATGCGGTATCATAAGGCTGTGTGTAATCAGGTAGCAAAGCGTATTTTTGATTGCTTTGTTTGTTATTTGCGAGCGCGGTGACCTCAACCTCGGGAGGTTTGTCAAAGGGGTATGCATATTGGTGGTGGGTACCTGGATTCCTGAGGCTCAGCGCGATACGCATATCGGCAGGTGTAGCTCGGTCGGAGGACGGGAGGCGGAGGCCTCATCCTGGACATTGGAGGTGGATTCCCATATGTGTATTATCGTGAGTGGATTCCTCATTTGTCAAGCTAGTTTTGAGGTGGATTCCTCGCTATGCTATTATTTGTGGAGGCGGATTCCTCATTTGATGCCTTTGATGACTTTGTGTGTTTGAGATCAAGCTCTTAAATGAATATGTATTGTTGAAGGTAGTTAAAGCTCCTCGCGTATAGTATTAGCGCGATATCATATGAGTATCATGTAATTTGTGACGCTATTATCCGTGTGGCTGCTAACGTGATATACATATGTTATATATATAAGTACGATTATATGTGATTGGGTAAAGTCTGTGGTATTTGTATTCACTAGCCTTAATACCGACTTTCGCCATGACGCTTTGCGCCTGTGGGTCTCTGGGAGCGATCGTGGAGCGGCCGAGGATCTGTGATAGCGTAGTCGCGGAAGATCATAGGTGAGGCGCGGTGGCAGGAAGTCGCCATCATTCCCCTTCGTCGTAATTTGTATATTTCTAGATTGTGTATTGTATTTCATTGCGGGTCCGCTTGTCATACTTTTCCTATGTTGTATTTCGGATTTCTTGTGTATCCTCGAGTTGTATTATCTGTGTGATTTGTATTCGTTGTCTCGTTGTTTTGTTGGATATGTTGTTGGAACACCACGCATGAATGTAGAGTTTTGTCTTTGTTAATGTCACAAAGTCATATTCATTGTATCCATCGATCGGAGACTCAAAGCGTGATGTTGTTAATGATCTTAACCTCGAGCGGCCGATTGGTGGGTCAAGCACCGATGAAACATATCAACGGCTATATGTGCACTCGAAGGACCCTTTATGTGAGAGTGTTCAGCTTCCTCGATCATCGGCGAGTCTGCTTTCTTTCTCCAAATAAGGATCAAGCTTAAGCCAATTGAAACGAACGACATGCGTCATTTGTACAAGCCTTAAACACAAATCAATCGATACTTAGAATGTAAATGGATGAAACCCACAAAAGTATTACCTCATAATGAAACAACATGCGCTAAATAGAGCTTCCCTTTACAAATGCCTATAACAAATATAAGACCACGAGCTCCCTCGCTTAGCTTGACGCTTGTCAACACTCGATTCAGTTCGAACATCCCGATCAACACTTTAAGCACTTGAACTTCTTAAAATGAAACCTAATCACAAAGTTCACTCTTGAAAGCCGGAATTAGTTATGAACAATTTGTTATCTTCAAAAAAGGCTCAAGCGAATTTTATTATTCAACACCATGTCGTCGGCGAATGTGTCTCGACTTATCATTACACACCGTTCTGCGGCCTCCCAATTGCGCATCATTGTCACAAAGATACGTGAACCGGAGGCGCAGCAAGCTCTTAATTCGAATGTCCTCAAAGAATTGCGGTAACCATTCAGCTTCTTCCCCATACTTGTCTAAGGCAATGAACTCAGATTCCATTATGGATCTAGCAATTACCGCTTATTTCCTCGAGGGACTTTCTGCGACACGGGGCCAGACCACCTATAGTGAATACATACCCACTTGTAGCCCTTAAATAACCAGTATCTGAGATCTAATTTGCATCAGTGTACCCCTCAAGTACAGCAGGATAACGCATATAGTGCAACCCTTAACTCCGAGTATGTCTCAAGTACTTAAATACTCGCATCAAAGCTTCCCAATGATCGCTACTCAGATTACTCGTATATCTACTCAATTGCTTACCGAGTGCTATATACGGCCCAAGCATAACTTCAATGTATACACGAGATTCCCAATTACTTGAGAAAACTCAAGTTGAGATGCATTTTCCTCATTCATCGTGAGGTATCGATGTTCATCCACTGGAGTTGTACTTACTCCCAAATCATCTTGGCAAAATTTTCCAAGAATCTTATCAACATAGTGTGATTGAGTTAACACGAGACCGTCAGGAGTTTGTATAATAAGGACTCCCAAAATTACATCTGCTTGTCCCATAACCTTCATGTCAAACTTGGAGTTCAACATGTCTTTGGTGGACTGAATCATCTTCTGATTACTACCAACAATGAGCATGTCATCCACATACAAACAGAGAATCACATATCCCTCTCTAGTGGATTTCACATAAACACAATTTGTCACACTCTTATTGATTTTAAATTCACTGAAAGTATCGTTGCTGTCAATCTTCATGCCATTTTTAGGGCGTTTTAAACCATATATAAAGATTTGACGAGTCGACAAACTTTCTTTTCTTTACCCGAACAATAGCCCTTTAGGTTGTTCCATATAAATTTCTTCATCTAAATCCCTATTTAAGAAAGCTGTTTTCACATCCATTTGATGTGCATCTAAGTTGCGCAATGCAGCAATTGCCAAGATTATCCTAATGGATGTGATCCTCGTGATGGGAGAATAAGTATCAAAATAGTCTAGTCCTTCTTTTTGTCTATTCCTTCAAATGACTAGCCTACTTTTGTACTTATCTATGGTCCCCTCAGCTTTCATCTTCCTCTTAAAGATCCATTTGACTTTGTTTTACACTCTAATGGAAGATCCACCAATTCACAAATGTGATTCTCAGAATTGACTCAAATTACACATCGTATAGCTTCCTGCGTAGGACCATCGCTTGAATTTATTTCCTCATGGTAAGTTCGAGGTTCACTGAGCATACACGCTACAAAATCGCGACCAAATTTCTTCTTCTCGAGATCGCCTTTGCTACGCCGAGGTTCTTCGCCCTCAACTTCTTACTTTGACTGCTCATAGTCTCGTGATTGACAATACCCTCAGGTTCATGTGTGTTCTTCAGATGTCGGCACCTTCATTAGACTTCATCGAAAGCATTATATTAAAAGAACGTGGCATTTTAGACTCTATTATTATATTCCTTGTTCACTCATGAATTATTACTTCTATGAACAAGAAAACCGATATGTGCATTACTATTGTGAGCATATCCAATAAAAATTGCATCAACCGTTTTAGGACCAATAGTCACCTTCTTAGGAGGAGGTACCATGACCTTCGCCAAATACCCTCACACTCGAAGATGTTTGTAAGTGAAGCTCTACCTTTGAACAACTCAAATGGGGTCTTATCCTCATCCTTGCGAGGAATTTTGCTCAAGATGTAGTTGGTTGTAAGGATTTCTTCCCCCCATATTCCTTGAGATAAGCCTGAACTTATCAACAAGGCGTCCATCATCTCTTTCAATGATCCATTTTTTCTTTTAGCAATCCCATTAGATTGAGAGAATATGGTTGGGCTCACTTCATGAAAAATACCATGCTCAACATAAAATTGACCAAAAGGTAAGACATACTCACCACCTCTATCACTTCGTACTATCTTTATCTTCTTCTCAAGTTGATTTTCAACTTCTTCTTTGTAAAGTGTAAATTTATCTATTGCCTCATTTTTACTTTTCATCAAGTATACATAGTAAAATTTTGTACAATCATCTACAAAGGTGATAAAATACTCATTTCCACATTTGGATTGAACTGGGCTCATATCACATACGTCACTGTGAATAAGATTGAGAGGCTTATTATTTCTAGCCACGGTTGAAAATGTTGCCCTCGTCGACTTTGCATCAACACACGTTTCACACTTGTAATTCTTATAGATAAAGTAATTAGGTATGTGATTCAACTTCATGATCTAACCTACTATGCTATAAATTAGAAGACTCCCAAACATAAGCAACATTTGTGTTATTCATCTTATTCATAACCATTACATTCATTTAGAAAAGGCCATCTAACACATAGCCTTTCCCAACAAACATACCCGACTTAGAAAGTACAACTTTATCAAACTCGATTACATGTTTAAATCCATGTTTGCTATGTAAAGAACCAAACACCAAGTTCTTCCTAAGTTTTGAAACATACAAAACATTGTTTAGAGTGACTTCCTTTCTCGAAGTCATCTTGAACACCACATTTCCTTCTCCCTCAATATTGGAAGTCGCACTATTCTCCATGTACATCTTCTCACCATTCGCAAGTAGCTTGAAGGTAGTGAAATGATCACTGACAAAACAAACATGCCTAGTAGCACCAATATCGATCTACCACTCTAGTGGTTAGTTCCCACATAATTCACCTCAGAAATCACATCCGATAAATTGATCTCATCTGATTCTTTAGCCGACCATATTCGCCATGCTCTTCACATCATATTCCTCTTTGGGTTACTTATATTCTAAGGACTTATTACCTCTTTTGTTATAATTGTAACACACCCCATCAAAAGCCTTGACCGAATTCCCGCGAGAAGTAGAACCACTCTTCTTGAAAGAATTCTCCCCTAGGAGCAAATCACTGCCTTCCCCTTTGAAAGATATTTAGTTAAGTCCAAGTTCAACCACACTGCCTGCATCTCGCAAGCAGCGAGTTAGATAAACACTCACAATCCTAGCCTTCTATTCCCTTCTTCAACCCCTCAAGGCACGGATAATTGCTCCGCATTCATATCCTTTCGCATGTTCTTAAATAGTTCAAGTCTTTCCAGATTTGGCAATTTCTAAATTATACCAACTTGAACATCTCACTTAATACCATGCCCTCAGCATGAAACTCATGGAAGATTATCTCAAATTCTCAAAATTGATCTTCTACCAATTTGTCATCCTCTATAAGATAGTCCAAAAAATTTACCATAGTAAATTTTTGGCACCTCGTATCTCTAGTCTTATTTGTACTCAAGTACGTCCCAACATCTTTTTGTAGTAGTGTATGTTTTATATACACTATACAAATCATCTGATAGGTACGTCAACACATAGTTCCGACTCAAGTAGTCGGAGTGTTTCCAGACCTCAACATCGGCCAAACTCCATATACCATCATCTTGAACCGTGGGAGGTTCCTCAACCAAAGCACAAGCTTACAGCTCAAGGTCGCCGACTCCACCTCTTGAAATTATGTCCGGAAAACACCGGAGGCTTGGGTTGATTATTCTTCTGCATCATAGGAACATTAGAAGATTTAGGAAACAATGTCAAATTATCATAAAGTCGATGAACAACCCCGATCACCACACCCGAGGCAGGAACCGGCTGGAACAATTGCCAAAGCACAGAACGAAATAGAAGTACGACAACACTGTAAGCATCTCGTAACAACCTGTGGTCCACATCAGACCATTCAACATCCGGCAACATGAACATTCTGAGTAGCACTCACATCGATAGCAGAAGTATCAACGTTGGACTCCATAGCAAGAGTATTATATGTAGCTCCGAAGCTATCTGTTTTAAGTTAGGGAAATTAATAGGAAATACGGAACTATAAGACAATACTTTGCACAAGAATAACAATAATTTATTCATATGGATTACAACCAACACCGAAACAACATAAAAATAAACCGGATCAAGTCACGTCAGACGCTTTCCTTAAAACAAATTCGACCTCTTCCCGTAGATGCTTAGGACAATAAAGGTGATTGTTTCGTACAAATGACCCCAAGACTGACTTCACAAGCACTAGTGAACCAGTCGACGAACTGCAAACAAGCTTGATACAATCACCTAACAAGAAACAATTGAAAAAGAGAGAATGGAAGCTCTCTAGTTGTTTGTGTATTTTCATGTGTGATGATCTAATCCTTGGAGGAGCTACTGGATGAATACATATGTAAGATTCGTAATAGCCTACACTCAATACAATTGATGGCTGCCATTCAAAGCAATTGGTTGCTGATTTAAAACCGCACTAAATGCAATTTGTAACAAAGAAAGTATTTGAAATGTTTTGAAACTTTTTCTGGATCGATGCGCATTTACTCGGTCATCCGCCATGAATCCACTGGAACTTGGTGCAAAAACAAACTATCCGGGAGAAAAGGTGGTTCTAATCTCTTTTCGGAATTGCATTCGTGTCCGCATGTCGCGCATAAGCACTTGGATCCACAATTTCCGAGCTCATTTTTCCCGGATTTGCACCTAGCACTAGCAACACATTTACTCAAGTCAATGAGTGATCTTGCTTATCAAGTGACATTTTCCCTCACAATTCTCCTATGTGGGACAAAGTCATTTTTCATTGTTTCATTCCAAGCTTTGCACAACTCTTTGACATACAAAAGGGTTACCAAATTTTTGGGTTCACAACCTCTAAACATCAAACATCCCCCACATGAATCAAAATTTATATTCAAACAAAACATAATCTAAAAATCCAATAGCTTGTCCTATTATATGGAAAAATAATACATAGAAGGTATATGTTAATATTGTTAATGTGACAGTTATGAAAATATTATATTATACAATAAAATTTACAATGATGTGATCAAATTTACATTACAGGAAAAGTTCTGATCAAAGTCGTACAAAAATTTTAATTCAACTATTTTTTAGGAGTGCATGTTCCACATTATGTTATAAAAGAGCAACATCGAGGACATCAAATTCTCTACCATCGCCGAAGAAGGGCAGTCCTTAGGAAAAAAAATCTAATAGCCAAACAAATGAAGAGATGGATGAAAAAATATCAAAAGAGGAAGAAGAAAAAGATACTAAACCGGCAAAGAAACAAAAAATTGAAACAACATAATCCCAATTGATTCTACGAGGAGCGGCAAAGAGGCTCACCATGCATCAAGATATCAACTTTCATAAAAAAGATAAAGAAGGAATGGTTTGATTAGTTAAGTTTAATGATTGAATTTAGAATAGGCAGAAAATATTATTTTAGCTTTCGATGATTTTATAGTTTTAGACAAACAATATTTTCTTGAATTTATATAGTTTCTTTCATAGATAATTTTCTTTTTTCCTATAACAATTTTTTACCTTTATGTTAAAGTTATAATGTACAATCACTGTAACAAAGCCACCGTGTGCAACGCACGTCTCTTCTTAGTACTCAAATATAAATTTTGGTGAGTTTAATAAGGATTGTGTTTTTATATAGCATGTAACTATTAATTGAAAAATAGAATTTTTAGTAAGTAACTGACAGACTCATAGGAAAGATGACAGATACAGTAATGTCTCACAAATAATAAAAATTCTACGCTAAATATAAACGAGTCCCTTTAATAACAATAAAATGAAGTAATCATATAAAATATAAAATTAGTTATATAGACTATTCATTCAAAATTGTTAACGAAAGTACAATATTTCATTTTGAAAATTTAATTAATTAATATACGGGAATCATATAATTGTATAAAATAACAATGTGAAGAATCTTACAAAAAAATAGAAATTTAATTAATTAATATATGAGAATCACTATTGTCTATCGAGGCAAGTAATTGGGAAAAAAAATACAAGTAATCACATGACAAGTAAGGAGCCTTACCAATAATTAACAAGAGGAGGTGGTAATTTAAAACTTAACAAATACTTTTGGTTGTTCAGATGCTTCTTTATGTTCGTGATGAATTTCACAAAACTCGAAATACTTTGACACAGATGAATTTTCTTGGCTATCTGCTCATATGTTTTGCATAAAAAAATTTTAAAATTTTTTTTTAAAAGCTACATCACAGAATAAACCTAATTAACTATACACCGACAGATAATTCATATTTCCATTTGGAATGCCTCGAAAATTTATACCTAAAGTCTCTTGTGCAGGAGAGGAGCCATTTTTGCCTTTGCATTGAGAAGGGGGAAGGTGAGTATCTAAGAACCCTCGACGACATCTTTTGTACGTCGATCATGGATTCCCTGCATCTCAAAAGTCCATGGGAAAAGGATAGAACAAAATAATCACCTGTATCAAAACAGTTAGATAACACCAGCAAATCTATACACTCCCAATCTTTATATATTCTTTTGGTTTCTGGAGTTATTACAATCAATCTTAAGGATACACACATTGATCCTTATATGCAGAGTGAAACTATTACAAACCCTCTTGCAACCAGAGTTCACTTTCCCATTTATGATACATGAGCAACTTTTACCATAACAAGTACCCTAACTTGTCGAGCCTACTTACTCTTTCCCAACCAAACACACCTTTTTACATCATACGAACTATATGTAAACCAATCCATGGAGCAACTTTACACACATCATTTGTCTTAAATTATATTGACAGTTTTTGTTCTTTTTTCACATCAGTTTTAGCCCCCCCGAAAGGGTCAGATGGGTCCCTGTCAGAGGCTATAAAATTATTGAATTCATAGGAAACGGCTGCAGTCTACACCCTTGTTAGAAAATGCTTCGACTAGTCCAGGGAACACCTTGGTAAGCATGATCTTGAAGCCTGTGGAGCTTCGGCATTGGTTTTCTTGCTCAGTGTTCTTTGATCCGAATGCAGAACCAACAAGTGCTCCTCCCATGTATGCTTTGCAGGCCAACAAAATGGCTTCAGAATGTCGGTTGAAGTGCTCCTCTACAAGTTCCTCAAAATGCTGCATCGATGTGGACCAAAATTTTCAGAATTTTCTATGAAGCCTAATATACATCGTCAGACTCGATGATCTTCTTTGACTATATTTCAGAAATGAATAGTATTCACACTGAATATCATATTGAAGACTATCATACCTGAGGTGGCTTCCGTAGGATGTAAACCATGGACTTGCAGCTCATGAGAAATGCATTCTCATTGTAGCTTATCGAATTTTTCTCACCCTCAGCCTTCCCAGCTTGGGAATCATATCCTGCCTCATTGAAGTAAGGCTTCTCATTAAGCACAAGGGCTTGGAGGGAGAGGAGAATTTGAAGGATATTAGAGCTTCCAGGATTCCAAACTTCACTTCCAGAACCAGTCCATGTGTTGAGGAGACTCAAACAGACTTTACCAGATTCGTACAGGTTTGGGTTGAGACGAAGTCCACCAGAATTATAGTACACCAGCTGCATGCATTGTGATGTTTAAAGTTCTTTTGTGAAATTGCAATCATGTATGTCAATGACTAATGTGATCAAGAAGTATACACTGGCATTCAGGGAAGTTCATCTATACATAGGAAGTCTAAGCAAAAAATAGAATATTATATATAAGTTATACAAGCTATAGGCAATAGAATATAAATTGGCAATTATTCTTACCGGAGGCTGCTGAGGGTATTCAAAAGGAAGATGAATATCAAAGAAGAAAAGCCCGTCGTGGTATGGAGTTCCTGGTGCACCTACTATGGCTGCTCTAAGCAAGTCCATTCTGTCCTCATAGACACGGACATAGATTGTCTCTGCAAAGATATTACAAATGTTCAACGCAACTCTAATGGACTGTGTTTTTCTCCAATTGCAAAATATCTTTTGTTGGATGAAACAGAACCAAATATCAGAAGTACCAATGTAGCAGTGTTTGAGCAATTATAGGAAATGGAATCATATCCGCATGAATTGAGCATGATATTTGAATGCAATGAGGAAAATGAGCATTCAAGCAGGTACACTTAAAGGAATTCACAAGAGATATACTGTAATCAGTAACTTTTGCTTGAGAAAATTTTAGTTACGATAGATTACTAATATGCAAGATTAAATCACTACAGGATTTCTTACCTGGAAGCTCTTTTTCTAAAATACTCCACTCTTGCTGAACCTTTCTTATCCATCCATTTTTCACCTATAGAAAAACAATATGCAAAGTTTTAACTAAAAGAGTCGTTTCATTAGAAAAACTTTTATGGCTTAATTATTAGTACAAGTGAACGAGATTTTACCTGAAACGAGTGGAGGTCTTTTCCAGCACCATCAGCAAAATGGTGGTCCAAGCAGCCACTAACCATGTCAAAACTCACAAAACTATCTGAATTCTTGTTCGAAGAAGCTGTAAAATTAGTTTCTATCTGAGGATCATTGACACTCTGCTTCGAATTTGGTTCTCCAATTGTTTCTGTAACATCCACTAATGATAAACCTTCAAGTTCCAATTGTGAAACTTCAAATGCATCCTCCTCAAGAGATCTTGATGCTCCTTCATCGTCTGTTACATGTTCGTATTTACCGAACAGAGATGCACCCACGAAGTTGTAAAGACCTGAGGTGATACTGGAGAAAATGTCCATAGCAGTTTGCTGAAGGGAATAGGTCTTTTCACAATCACCATTTCCTTCATGGATATCCAGAAATTCCTGAAAAACATGAAGAGGATAAACTATATAACAAACTTTAAAAACAATTCTCATAAATAACCTTGTCAAAAATAAAGAATTCCATGGTAGATATTCATACACAGGTAAGTCTATTTTTAAGAGTCTAGATATATCAGGAAGTATCATAGTAGACAACCTTACATAAATGGAATTTCTAGAAGGGAGAGTGCAACCATTGTAGTGACAGTTCTTGGAATAAAATAATACATAGGAGAGAGAGAAGGGTTAACTCTCACCTTAGGTTTGACTTGATACGATTGATTGTCTGGTACAGCCATCTGGTTAATCGATTGCTCAATGTACTCATTGGAAAGAGATGTGGAAACATCAAAGTTATCTATTTTGTAGATCTGGTATGGTTTAACCTGTATGATGCCAGAAAGAGTAAAAAAAAGGTGCAGATGTATAGAACAGATGAACTTATTTATTTTCAAAGTTGATTTGCTACTAGTATGAAAGATCAGTGTTCCGTAACTCTTGTCAGTATATTGCAAGATGCCATAAAATTATTACATTATCCACATATTGTTGAACTTACATGGGAATAAAACAAGGGAATGTAGACACATCAGCCGAAGTGAAAACAACACAGATGTAATGTGTTATGACATTATATCAACTATCAACAATTAGCCAAAAGAACCGTTAAACTCGTCACACCACAACAATTCTAAAATGGGATAAAGACTTTGAGCAGTTTTTGGGGTTTAAATGGTAAAATTAACTAACAACTTTAATTATCAGCTCTGGGAAATGTAGTATTCTCAAGGACAACAGGGAAATGATTAAATTTTCTAATATTCGAGATGCGGAAATGATTTTTATATTCTTCATCTCTTGGATATATTGGAATAAAGAAAAATGGCTCACTAGTCACTACAACTACGTATGTTTATTTCTCTATTAATGAAATTTCCCAACCTTCGGCCATGTTGATGTTAGATGCACGGAAATAAAAGGTCCACCCAGTTCCCTAAGTTAGTCTGATAACAGTAGATCCAGAACTGAAAGCAAGAAAACAACAAATGTGGGCTTCAGTAAATCAAAACCCTAACTTAAGTGTTCTATTATTCAGTAGTTCTGGAGCATTTTCACTTTTTCTCTTTACTGTGAACCCTTATATAGGAGAAAGAACAATACCCTTCTAAGTTGATCAAGTATAACAGTTAATAATGTACAGAGATGAGATATACCATGCTTGTGGTACCAGTAGCCCATTTTACTTCAATATTCCCGTCTTTGAAGCCCACCACAATGCCAATGCATGACAAGTAGTTTCTACTGGGGATCTGACTCTGACTCCCACCAATTTCAGTACACTTGGGATGTGGTTCTTCTGCCCCTGTGCCAACTTGCGCTACACTTTTCATTTCAGTTGTCCTTGCACCAGTTAGCTCAATAGCTTTATAATCTTCAGTTGTAAAAACTGCATCACCCAGACAGAATGAGTAATCTGGGTGCTCCACCAATTCATATGCACTTGCCATTTCTTCTGTATGCTCTTCCAAATCATCTGTAGCAGCACTAGTAATCCATTCCACCTTAACAGTTCTTTCTGTTGCATCCACACTCCTCACAACCCCCCATCTTCTAGCACCATAAACATTGGAATCATTGCTTGTTTCTTTTTCCAGCACAAATTGATTAGGAAAATAGTCATGAGCATCAACCATATTTACTGCAAAGAGAGAATCTGAGTCTAGATTAGATGACCAACTCCCATCCTGCCAAATCACATCCAGTTTGGTGTTTGTCTTCATGATAACAGCAACCTCGGGAATGTTTTCTTTTAATATGAAGCTTTCTTCTAATAGTTTATCAGTTTTGTTCAGCAGACAAGCTGGAACAGTATATAGAATCTGCTTTCTGATGCTCTCATGGTCAGAAGTAGGAAGCAGGCACCAGTCGCCAACCTGCCAATTTGCATGGGTGAAACAAGACAACAATGTCAACTCTTTTGAACTCTGCAAACAGGGTGGAGTAGAAGCCTTGTCAGAACCAGTCATTGCACAACCAAGCCAACCAACGTAAACAAGTCCAGAATCAATAGAACAGACTGTTCCATACTCATTTTTATCTTTTCTCAATCCACATAGCCATCCACTTGGTAGAGACACCAGTGAGGACTCAACCTTGACACGTTGCCCTGGATAGAAAGGATACTGGAAATCTTCAAGTGAGTTTGTTGATAAGGGTGTGATCTTCTCAGGTCCAGTAGTGCTCAAATTGACCTTTGTACCGTTGTCAAACAATACAGTTATGAAATCCACAACTTTATCCACTTTCCCAAGCCAGGAGCCCTTCACTACGTAATCATTAACAGAGAGAGAGTGTATCTTCTGAATGTCGTTTGAATTTACACCTTGTATCTTCTTACCATAGATGTTCTCAATGTCCACCATTTTAACAACATTGACCACTCGTCCCATTTGTCCAGATGGATCTGTTACTAACCGCACTATCTCACCAAGTGAAAATGACCTCTCAAAAGAGAGGAAGTCATCAATCTTGTTGATTGAGTCCTCAAGATTTGATAAAATTGAGAAGGCATGTCCATCATATATAAATTCAATGTCATCCTGGTATCCACTGTCACTGCTTTCACTAGAACTATCGAAGTCACTGCTGTCCATTGTCCAGAGATGTGTAAGAACACTTCTGAACATGACATTAAATTCAATTAGAAAAAAAAATTAAAAAATTAGAAAGGATGAACAGAAATACGACTACAGAAGTTGAAGGATGAGAGATGTACCACTGACCTTGAGATTAGTCCCTGGTTTCAGGTCAGTAGTATAGAATCTCTGTCTCTTCCAGGCTGGATTCCGCTATTTTCACAGAACTTGATAAGCAATCAGCTATAACCCAAACAATAATATGGTACCCCGGTAACAGATAAGGATTCGGGATAATCTGATATTATAGAAAGATACTAAGATAGTATCTCCAACGAATTGGAGATAAATTGCCAAAGGAGATTTGCCCTGAACAGACGGTGTAGAGAGTGACGGAGCCAACTGAGGACTCCGAAATGCCAAAGGAGATTTGCCCAATGAAGGATGCTGTTCCAGATGGAACAACAAGGAAGAATAGTCGAAAAGTTCAACAGCAAAATCAGGAAAAAGTACCAGACAAGCACTTCCTTATACAGTGATCTACTACGCCACAGTGGTTTGATGTCTTGAAATGGAGTAATAGTCAACTGACAAGCTGTCCAGAAGATGCAGTCAACTACAGAAAATTCTAATTTGCCAAAGGAGAGTTGCCCAATAACGACACTATAAATAAAGGAATACACCTTTCTATTTATCTTTCAACTTATTTTTTTCCTTTTTTCATTTGTGTATGTGTAATTTTTTTTTTTGGGTGCGGTGGGGGTTGATGGTGGACTGTATGCTATTTGGACTGGATGAAGAAATTCTCTAATTCAGAATCTAAGAGATTAATAAATAAGATGTCCCTAAGTGAAGCATTGATCAAATTTGCAGCATAAAGTCATCACCAGTTCTCCTCAAATGTTTCAACTGCAGGCGTAAGTCCATCTATTTCACCAAATGAGAACGATAAATACTTTAGATATTCCTTGCTTCAGCAATCTGCAATTCATTTATTAACATAAATTTTCAGAAACAAGAGACAGTCAACTCAAGTCAAATGTAAATAATTCAGGCAACCAATCGAGATCATTCTTTTGTAGTCAACACTTGAATAGAATATCTAAAGAACAATATCATATACGGAGTATTAAATAGAAAAACTCACATAGATCTACTAAATATCACGAAAAGAAACTGAAGAATCAATAAGAAGCAAAATAGACCTTAGTCTAAGATTTATGTTCATGAAAATGGATATGAAAAGAGCATAAGACTCTGCAAATTTAAAAAAAAAAAAAAACTAGACATATTCTTAATCTTAATATAAGACCCCGACCTAAGGTGTATCTAGATTGGTTTTTCCTAGGAAACAAAGCTTCAACGAAACCACATACATACTAGGAATATGGGTTATTTATTGAATATTAAGTAAATCCAACAATGAATATATTGTTTGTAAAGTATCACGATTTAAGTTTAATCCATTGACTTTTAATATCCCCAAATTATCGTCCTTCTCCATCCATTTGACAACTACATGAGTCTTCATACCTCAAATGGGATTATTTGGTTCAAATAAATACACAAAGAAACAGAGCTGTCCATATCATACATTAGTAAGTAATTACGTCTTCATCAGCAACACCAATTCTTAAGACACAAGAGAATATTCTGATAACGAGACCTATTAAATAGAAATATCACATGAATTATGTCTCTATTCAATCATGTCTTCTGTCTACAAAACAAATACTGACTCCATTTAAAAAATTGTATAGTTAGATTTTCAATCCTCAAAGTTAATGAACTTTAGGCCTTTATTATTCTTATATTTCACCAAATATTATACATGAATCAAAATTATCGCGTTAAAAGTAGAGTAAGTTGAAAATATTATTGTTATATTTCACCAAATATTATACAAAATATTTTATCTCAAATTTTTAAACAGTCAACCATCAAAATCTATAATCAATTCAAAACTAAAGAATCTTTTTAGGGATAGAAGTAGTATGTTTATTCAGAACACTAATACTAACATTCTTCATGCTTATTCTTGAAAAGAAAATTCCAAAATTTCATGCTTATCCATACTTGATAGTTGATAACTATAACCAAAAAGGAAGCATAAAAGTTGCAAACTTTATCCCAGCTTCTAAAGAAACTAGACTAGTAGCCAAAAAGTTTTGAACTTGAAACAAAAACCAAGTTGATAAAAGACAAAATCAAGCTCAATACACACATTAAAAAACAAAAAATTAATAAAAACATATGAAATTTGTCTCAAGTGTTGGAAAAATAAACAGTACCACAGGTAAGTAATTACCAAATTAAATATTCAAGAATCTTCACAGCTTCTAAAGAAATTAGACTAACAGCTAAAAAGTTTGGAGCTTTAACGAAAACCAAGTTGTTAAAAGACGAAATCAAGGTCAATACTATTATTAAAAAATCAAAATATTAATAAAAACATATGAAATATCCCTTAATAATGGAAAAATAAATACTCTAGTATTATAAGTAAAGAAATATGTACCAAATTAAATATCCAAGAATCTTGACAATTAGCCTCCAAGTTGATGAATTTAAGCAAATGAAGAACACTTTTCCACCAAAATAACCCTTTTGACAATTTCCTTAGAATATGCAATTTCTGGTATTTTCAATAAACCATAATATATATTAAAAAAAGAGAGAGAAATTCAAGAACTGAAAATGGTGAAGGGGAATTTAGAGAGGCCTAAATAAACCCCTCTTAAACCCAAGCATCATTCCATTTCCAAATGTTGGAAACATGGCACAAAACTCTTAATAAGTCACTCCTCTTTTCTCTTCATATTCTCTCTCAATTTGGTTCGTGTCTCATAATGTTTGTCTGGTTTCTATTAATCAAGTGTGAGAATGATCTATAGAGTACTGTGCTTAATGATGATGATGATGAATTTTAGCAGAGTGGATTTGCTTTAGCCAATTAGATATATGCAGCAAAGTATGCTAAAGTGGACTACTTGATACCATATACCATCAAAATATACGACTCTATCTAGCCTATTAAAAATGATCATTCGAAATATATTAAAAAAATTTGCTCGGTACATAATATTAATAAATTATTTACAAGAATTATATAAAAGATGTAAAAAGCCCATATTGTACTCCTCGATCTCTTGTCATTGGACTTTTCTAAAAATGAAAATCCTTAAGATGATTTTCGTTTGACCATTTTGTGTGTAGTGAATTGGAGGAAAATAGAATTATGAGATAAATTTGAAATTGCGTAAAAATTATTGTAAAATTAAATGTATCTTCTACGTTAAAGGGATTGAGAGAGTACATGATGGAAAAATATCATGTTGGAATAAAACTTTAAACAAATATAAAGTATAGGATCAATTTAATTGTATGAAATGAGATCTAAAATATATAACAATATATTAATATTAGAATCACTACGGTGAAAGCGAATAAATCGCCAGCAATTCTTTCACATAGTTCGATTGTAACTTAATAGCGCCATAATAGGTAATGCCTACGGATTGATCAGCTATTTAGGAGGTTGAATATTATCTTGAGTTTCATGAGCATTTCGGATAATCAGACGATAGAAAATCAAAGTGAAACTTTTCAAGTATCACAAATTCTCACGGCCAACTTGATGGGGAGGCATGAAAAAGCTTTTGTAGATTAGATTATGATTAAACTAATAATAACCTAATCATCTCCTTTAAATAGAATATTATTATTTAACTTAAAAGCCCAACCGAATAGTTAATGAGCTGGCTCGTTTAATTAAACTAACTCGTTAAATAAAATAATACTAACGAGTTATTATGACTCGACTAACAATTTAATTAATTAACTATCAAGTTAATTAATTCGGATTCATCCAATTAATATTTTAAATTATCGTGTAAAATTAAAATTAAAATTTTATTGATTAATCAATTTCTGAAATTTACCAAATATGATTTAATTTCATACATGAAATATAATTCCAACATCAATATATGTGTGACCTTTTAGGCTCCCGGAATAATACTTGATCGTATAATAATATAATTGACCATTAGCTATTATTATTATAGCTGATTATGCACATGGGATACCTTGTCACGGCATAATTACTTATTATTGAGCCAGGCAGTTTTAGTAATCTCATTTTAACTAAATTGTAAAAGCTGAATTATTGTAATTTTCCTTGGCAGGCGTAATTATTGCAGAGCAATGTCATTAATTTCCAACGATGCATTGAAATTTATAAACAATCGACTATAATTAGAAAAATATAAATTTTCCTAGACAATCATCTGATACGAAAACGGATGGAATATATACAGTGATGCAAAAGTAGAGCCTATTATAATGGCGGCGAAATTTGCTATAACAGGCAATTCTGCGAATTTTAAGACAAGAAATTAAGTATTGAAAATAAACTTGAGACACATATTTTAACGTGATATCACGACAATGTGTAGGAGTAATCCATGGGTAAGCGTCAAAGAGCGATTTCACTACTGTGGAGGAACAAATTACAAGCTTGAGCTAAGCCCAACTCTCCGGATGTGTAGATGCTATAACGGAAAAATAGAGATTATTGTCATCTTATTCTTATAATGGAATTACAGGATACAATTTACCCGATAGGCTGGTGTATTTAACGCCTCTTTCGAAGAATAGAAACATCACGAATACAACTAAAACCTACATTATTCAAAAGAATGAAATGCTGATACCTAAGCTATTCGGGGAATCACATAAATTACCAGTCAATACTTTTTCTGTGATCAGTTTTTAGAAGTTAAGGACTCGAAATGGATTGTGTGCAGAGTATTTATGAGCCAAATACTTGATCATCGAGTCATCGAAACTTGGCCAGAGTTTTCTTGATCGCGAGTAATGCTTGATGCACCGTGGCCTCAAGCCAATCTTGACTTAGCACTTTCAGCCGAAATAACATGATTCAAGTGATAATCCCCGCGAATCTCACCCCTTGACTTAATCCATACGTATGTCGAGAAAATGGAAGCCTTAGGAAGTGCTTAGATGTACTCGAAGTACGGGCTTGCCGATTAGTGAAGCAGGCGTGCCTAAAGTACTACGATGTAGCCGAGATGACACCAGAGAAAAGAGAGATAGATAATCTTGAAATTGCACCTCCGCCTCACATGACCCAGCCAGGTATCGCAGAAACAGCTACCGAGCAGAATCGGTTGGCAAAGTCGAACACGTTGGACCGCCCCCCACAAAAACCTACTCCCATTTAGCGTGCTTTATTTTCTTGCTAACAAAATCCAACCACATGTGAAGAACGAGTCGAGGCAGAGAACTGAGTGTATACCAAAATATGCCTACTTTCTATCCTACTAGCATGAGAAATGCAAGTCATGCCTCTGCTTTCCGGATGTTGTACCGGCGGTCCGCTACACATGATGCATGGAGCCCACGAGAGTGGTGAAATCTCCTCTCCCGATGACGATGCGCCATTGAATAGACTCAATACAGCGCGGATGACACATAGAGAACCAAATTCCTCTACAACTGAAGCCGCCAGGCTACTTCTTCCCCGTTGCCATTAGCTACTCGAAGAGTACCCAGAACGGTAGTTCTCTCGGGACATCCTTGAGAGTACTACTGTTATGTTCAGCACGAAACCTTGAAGCGGCTGAGTATTTTCCACTCAAAGTGATCGAAGTGCTCTCTCCGACACTCTTGACTCCACAATTTGTTGCTCACACATATTTCCCAGCATAAAACAATCGGCCGAGAAAATGTAAATTTTGAAAGTTTACGTTTTACACCTTTCCCGAGGAATCACATTTGAACTATAGACATTGGAAACCTCCACTTTCTCTAAGAAAGCGAACCCCCTTCTTGTCTAACGGACTCGGAGATGGCAGTCGTGTCGTCATATGAGGCACGTGTCACAACCTTGTTCAGTAATGCGAGAATCTACCGTTATGCGTCTGTCACTGGCGAGGCAATCTCGACACAGTGAACCATTTCCCGTTGAACGATGCCACCGTCCAACTACTTATAAGTTGAGAACCACTCAACCTAGGACACATATGATATAATGTCAGTCCCAAAACCCGCTGTGATTGTAAATGTATGAGCATTAGAAACTAAGGTCATATCCTGCTTGAAATGCATATCGTATGATACTTGTATTACCAACTTCGAGACCTTTTCTTTGCTTTGCCTCCTCTTGGACATACGGACCGACTCCATACAATAGTGTCGCACGTAGTCACCCTCGGACCCATCGCCGGCCTACTAAAGAACTTCTTCTCCGATTAAATCGCGACCTACGCTAGTGTTAGCAGTTAGTTGAAGAAAAATTACTATGGATATATGAGTATAAATACAAATCCATAGTTCGGGAGTTCTTTAAAGTGCATACTACATTATTCAATACCACAAAACATATAATTATATATATGATCGAGAGGACTTACGATTAGCGGAGTAAATTCACAAAATCATGCAGCGAATTCCTGGCGTGGTGAGAACTCCCTGACTCACTTGTTGTAATATGATGTGTGATATCTCTAGTTAGTCCACACCAGGAGGGGTTGAATCAAGAACTAATCTATGCTAGTAAACAAGGATGAACAAAACCAGAAAAACCCCCAAAATTCTTGGGAGAATTTCGGCCAAGAGGCGGTACTAGGGTTTTGGTGAAAAAGTTTTCTCAAAACTTATGATGAAAAACCCTAAAGTTTGCTTATATAGGGCTAGGTTAAAGCAGCCCGATAAGCAACCCGTTAAGTATTAGCTTGACTAGTGCTCTATTAGTTCGTTAAGACACTAATATGAGTTGCTAATGAGTTGAACTATTTAATTAAGCTAATTAAATGGCTAATGAGTCTGATATCAATAATAATCTTTGATTGTAGATAAATACTAAAATTACTCGGGCAATTAATAACTATTTAATTAGATTCTATTTCATTCAATCGATATTCTACATAAAAATGCTTAAGAACCACTTGTAGTGAGAAGCCATTTCTCAATTATATAGTTCTCTTTAATTTCATACATGAAATATAACTTCAGCGTGTCGGTATATGTGTGTGACCTTGAGCTCGAATAATAGTAAGTTGTATAATAATAATAATTGACCAATTGCTAATGACTTATAACGATTAATAAGTGAATCCATGATAAACATCGCCCAAATTATAAAGCAGGAAATACTTTAAGTTGAACACTAAGTTAAATGTCACATTTAACTTACATTTGGTAAAATGAATTCTTCTGTGATTGTCGCAGCGGGCATAATAAATGGAACGATTCTCATTGATTTTAACACTCCCCTTTATCTTACAATTTCCTTTATCCACGCGATCTCTGAGTAAGTAAGCTAACCATAAAGTGTGTCATTGAAACACCATAACTTTCTTTACTCGGTATGAGGCGGAATAAGCATTTATGGCGTCCAGCCAAACGATCAGTACCAAGCGTGGCAGAGCTGAATCTTCTTGTAATATCAGGGCGGACAAATCCCTCGATATATCAGCATCTGTCATTATACTCATTTGTGTGACCAATATCTTCGTTATAATCCCACATTTTTAAGGCGGAGCGTTTGGTCATAGTCAAAAATCTGAGCTTGTATAACACAGAGATAGTTATATATTGTAGGTCTAAGGAATTAGCGAACCTAAAAATTCTAAACAAATGGCATAGGACACGGTTAATACCATATCTTCTATGAGTCGTTTTGATTAAATACCGACTCCCCGGTCGCTGACCGGCATCCAGCGGTATTGATCACAGTCTGCCGAGGCTAACGTGATCCCGATCTTGATCACCTAATCAACATATGTTAGTCGCCTTCGATTAGCAGCCGTAGCTTATCGGCTTGTCGACCAAGACGCTTTTTGGCTATCCTGTGTTTTAGGCTTGAAGAGGTGTAATTAACGATTCGTACCTCTCACAGAAAACATAGACTAACCTAAAATTTAACCTTTCAACTCGTGAGGATCTGGCTACATGTATATTATATGTAAATTCAAACATATAGTCATAGCAAACAAATATATTAAAATATAAAAACTGATAATATTCAAATATTTGTTCACGTAACAAATAGATCATCTTGACTCCTTAACCTAACGCCGCTGAGCATACATCTAAGACTATGTTCCTTTGCATGCTCGTAAATTGCTTTGCATTTTAGTGGTTTTAGTAAAGGGGTAAGCCTCTGTTTTACTTTACATACTTTGACATCACTACCTCGACATATCTGTCGAGGTAATCTTTGTGAGTATGTGCTTGGTTTGTGATATTAACAAGGTTCTGACGAGCTATTGCCCAGTATTGTCTGGCACAACTCATTTTGGTGCTTTCGATGCTGATTACCGCTTTGAAATTTCGATCACCGAACTTCTTTATCAACATGCTTCTTTAAGCGGCTTGAGAATGACTGCGATATCTTTCGGATTACGTGGTAGAATCGTGACAGTACTACATTTGGAACTCACCAAAGATCTTGATCCACCGTTGAGACAAAATGCATACCAGGCCCAGGAGCGATAGTAAATGCATCGGTTTGAAAGCGTGGGGTGTACCACATCCTTCTTGCTCATAATCTCAGCGTATGCAGCATCTTTAGTTCTCCTGGGATACTTTAGGATGCACTTCCCGCTAACAATCGATTGGCTTTCACGGATTAGCTTGGTATCTAAGTTGCAGCAGTGCATAAGACACGTCAGTGCAGTGCGCGGCGTAAGCGCTCATGATGGATCCACATAGGCATGGGTATGTCACTTTGTGCAATTTAAATACCGGCGCTAGTAGTGGGACAACGTAGCTCTGGCGAGTTGAACTCGTAATCTCATGGGAGATTACCCATGCTTGGAATTACTCATGTGAACCTTTGTAGTACCTTATTCCGCATGAAGTATCGACAAAGTCAATCGACCTCTGGCTCGATCCGGTGGATCTTTATTCAGTATATATTGCTACGCCTAAGTCACTTCATTGAAAAATATTTGCCGCAGTAATCCTTGGTGAGTTTAGTAACTCTCGTTGAGCTTGTGATAAAGTGGCCATTCGACATACGGGACTATGAATGATACATAACTCCAGCTTACGCTTGCTTGTATGCGAGATTCATGCCGTTCTTGATTAAACCAAACTCTTTTGATTGATTCGTAAGCGTAGATTGACTAGCAGGATACTTAAGACCATAAATGGACTTTTTGCGACTTGCATACCTTCTTAGATCCTTTAGGACATGTAAAATACGGAGGTTGTACCGTATACGCATCTTTCCTACAGAAATTTCTATTCGAGCCGGTCTTTACGTCCATTTGCCATATTCGTAGTCATGAAATGCGACAGTAGCTAAGATTATCAGGATGGTTAAGCGCGCAGCCAACTGGCGAGTAAGTTTGAAAACATCGGCGTTCATTCTTAAATACCCATTTAGGTCAATGAGGCGAGCCCGTTTGGTAAATCCAGCAAGGACCAAACCTGGTTTTTGGTACATAGAATCCATCTCGGTGCATGGCTGTTGCCGTTTAATCAATCGCTTTATTTATTCATTCCTTGCTTTTGTAAGAAGTGTTTCGTCACTTTCAGTGAAAACCGCGTACCGGTAGCTACGGTTCGTGGCGATCACATTTGGATCTCCCCTAAGGGTTGGTTCTTCAGCGGCTTCACGTGGATCGGAAGTAGATGCTTATGAAAGAAGGTTCCCGATTCTTGTGGTGGTAATCGATGCCTGCATTAGATGCATCGATATTGACTTCATCGACAGGCTTCATCAAGATGAACACCCGTTACTTCTAGTCCTTGCAGACGGATTATTCCTTTTCGAGGAATACTCTGTGCAGCGATGAAGATTTTATTCTCTGCTTCGGGTAAGTAGTAACAGCCCATTTTCCACCCAGATATCTATGAAATAACATTGTTATCGATTTGGGCGCCAAGTTTATCTTTTGTTAATCTCTTAGCAAGCTTAGCATTAATCTTTAGAAAAACAACTTAGAATCTTCGAACCAGGTTAAATGGAGTTTTATCTGTGACAGTTGAATACATTTAAAAGGTAAGTCTTGACGGCTTAGAAGTGCATATCCCAGAGGGAAATTAGCGGTAGATCGGATAGGCTCATCATAGATCGAACCATGTCGAGAAAGGGGTTAGATTTCTCCTTGCTTCGAGACAAACGCCATTATCTTTAATAGCGTTCTAGCTGGAGTGAGTTGTGAAAGCAATGCCGCACTCTACAAGATGAGTATTGAACTCGTGACTCAAATATTCTCCACATCGGACCGAAGAATCTTTATTGTCTTGTTCAATTGGTTTTGTACTTCATTTGGAACTCCTTGAATTTCTCAAAAGGACTAGATGTTTTGTGTCTCGTGGATACACTGAGGCATCCTCTGTAAATTAATGGTAAAATGTATTGAAGTAGTTATAACCTCCTCTTTGCCGGATGTGTTCGTTGGCCAATACATCGGTGTGTATGATCCCCGATAAAATCACTTGCCCTTTCATTTAAGCCGTTGAAAGGCATTTTGGTCATTTGCCCGGAAGGCAAGACTTCATGGCGCTTATCGTATGATTCATGTCGAAACAACCAGTATTCCGCTTTGGTGGAGTTTCTTGATTCGGTTCTCGTTAATGTGACTGGTCTGATGCCATAGGTATGTTTGGTTTAAGTCTTTTGGAAGCTTATTCCGTTTTAAGTTTATGTTATATGACTCATTAATCATGTCTAAAGCGTGTAGACCATTTTGAAGGGAGGCGGTGCGAATCTTGCCCGTTCACAGGTGATCTTCAGAGTTCATCGGGATCTATTGAAAATGAAAACCATCATTATTCAAAGCGAAATAGAAATAATATTCACGCAGAGTGCGGTATAGTAAACCGGAGATAAGTTCAAAGAAACAAGGCCCGTGGGCAAGTTTAAACTAATGGATCCCTACTGCGAGGCACTTGACACTTGTGCCATTTCCAACATTGCGAGATCCGTTTCCCTGCTTTCAGTGTACTTGACTTGAGTTCACGCATATTCACGAGCAAATATGAGAACCTGGCTTGATTGTCTAACGCACCCACGAGAGTAAATTAGAAGTTGTACAAACTTCAATAACATACATACAGCCAGAATTTGGCCCGATTAAGTGAGACCATTCTTCTATAAATACATGAACTTCCTGTGATCGACTTCCCGGTGACCCGGGTTTACGCAATAATGACACTTGTCATCGCTTCCCTAAGCTCCTCCTTTCCGGCAACCTTGGGATTACTCGAACCTTGGTCTTGCCGGCAAACTTCTTTTCTTCTTGAATTTCTTCTTGTTTTTGGACCACCCGAAAGCAGGAAGGAGTAGAGATTTTAGTCTTACCCGAGGTTGATACCGACATTACGTGATCATCTTATCGCGGTTCGTTTAGAATAACTCGAACTTGTGCATATTGAAGTTCATGACAAGCGAGGAAGGGTATGCGGAAGAGACTTGAGGATATGAATCCTGACCCGATTCTTTGGAGACTGCCGGGTGCCGGTACGTTAGTCGATCGACCAGCCCGATCATTTTAATGATATGAGGCTTCTTGGCTGTCAGTTCTGACTTCAGCATCCCACGAGGAAACGCAGAGGCAGTGTCATATCTACCGTTCTAACTCCTTTGGAATAATTCCTCAAGTTGCCCATTTATATGTCATATCTTTGCCACCTTTTCATATTGAATTTGGAGCAGAAGGTTCCATATTGTATGGCTGAGACATTGGACATCGGCGTGAGACTTGTGCTTTTTGGCTGGGATCCACTTTTCGATAGGAGGCATCATTAGGTTTCGCGGGAACCTTATTGTTGAAGCACGTATTCGGTCCTCTCTTGTGAGAATGATTCTCAAAGTTTCAAGACTCACTACGTCAAAATTGAGTTATTAGAACGCTTTTAAGTCTTGACGAGTTCTTAGGAGTATGATAGTGGTAGCCATATTAATTCTACAAGAATAAGTAAATAAAATAAGGCTCAGAGTAAACTATCATGCTAAAACACTTACAAATAAATTTGTAAAGTAAATACTAATACTTCAAATCTCACGAAATATATTAGTATCGAGACCTGTACACTTAAATTCAAGCGACAACTGCTTGCATTTTGAATCCGGTTATAATATTAGGTTGTCAACCAATTATGTAAAAACTACATAACTCTTGTATCAGCAGCATCTCTTACGGGGATGCTACCCAACATTGTAGCCTCGAAAACCGTTTAAGCATACCAATTAAGCAAAGTGTTACTTAGTTGATCATGCGAAAGCCCTTGGCGTTGAGTAAATCGAAACTGACATGATCATTGTCATATCAAATGCAACATTGTAACACACCCGCCATCGCGGTGTGCCGATTGATGCGGTTGATTGCAACTTTAAAATTGACTTGATACTTTGCTTAAATTTTAATTAGTGAATTATTATTACTTTGTTTTCATTTACTCATGCATCTTATGCATGTCGAGCAATACGTACGGCATGAAAAATAAAACAAGTAATGCTTGGCGTTCAAGAGATATGCGATATGGCCCCTAGAACCTATTACAAGTATTTATCAAATACTAACATAAGTCCCCTAATTCTTGTATGTATGCTTACGGATCCATGCGAGTCCACAGTATCATACTTAGTGAAATGATCTTCAATATCTTCCTTGTTACAATATTTATCTTAACCCGTCTTAGGCGACTTGCGAGCTTGTGGGTAAAGCGATTAAATAAATAAATACAAGAAATATGACTCGGAAGGTCGTTTACGACATTCTGATTCATGAGACCGAAAAAATAAATAAATAAATAAATGGGCCGTATCATATACCTCGTTCGATAGAAAAATTACAAAATACCGGCCTTTGTTAAATCACATAAATGAACTTAATAAATATTTTAAATGGCATTGGAAAATGCATGTTGTAATTATCAAATTAATTAATCCATTATCGTTCTGCGTATTAAAATTAATTAATATAAAACAAATTTATCATCTGGCGTATCGATTAATAATTATTACGATAATTATTAACCATATCACAATATTATGAAAATGTCATCACAAATATATTCTATAATACATTAAGTAAGTGAAATTATTATCATAATTGTTATGCTCCTTTTAAAATTAATTTAAAAAGATATAATATAAAGAAGGTAATTAATTGTCGTCACATAATTAGTACAATTAATTAGTTGATTAAAATGACAAATAATCAATAAAACAAAATAACTAATTCATAATTTTAGAAACCAAAATAAGGAATAAATTCGAATTAGGGTTTTGAGAATTGGGAGCACAATCGTAATGGGCTCGGACGATCGGAATTAGGGTTTTGAAATTAGGGCACACGCGCCGCCCACCGCCTCGGTCATCGTCGGACCGTCATTTGGTACAAAATCACCCCGATCCGACACACCGGACGGCCCCGTGGGTCGCGGAGAATCGGTCGGCGATTATATTAATAATACCATATTATTTAACTTTCGGTTTTAAGTTTAATTTAATTCGTTTGTAAAATCGTTTTGGAGGCTTTAAAATTTTTCAAAATTTATGAAATTCGAACACGTTAAACTTCATAATTTTCTTGAACAAATCCCACTGGTCGTTCATTAAAATAAATTTTTCATATTTAATTATTAATTAAACAGTCCAGAAATCTCAAAATTGTTTTGAGGCACTTAGAAAAATCCAAAAATTATGAAATTTAATGGAGATCTTCTACGTGCTATCGGGGTTCTAGAAAAAATTAGTTTGTAATTTTACAAAATTTTACACGCCCCAAACACGTTTTACAAAACTGTTTTGAAATAAAACCAATTAAATCGTCCTTTTAATTTATGAAACAAAATCCATATTAACAAAATATGATAATACATCATCATAAACTTGTAACACATGTGTAAATCAATAATCAAGAACATGGTGATTTATTATAAATCATATATTTATCAATTAAATATATGAACAAGAATTAATCAAATAAAAAAATTGATAAAACAACAGCGTAAAATAAATAATGATAAAGCAACTTTGAGGTAGGCTCTGTGATGCCCTTTGAAGAAAAATTACTATGGATATATGGTATAAATACAAATCATAGTTTCGAGGATCTCTTTAAAGTGCATACTACATTGTCAATACAAAAACATATAATTATATATATGATCGGAAGGACTTACAGTGTAGCGAATAGAAATTCACAAAAAATCCACAGCTTCAAATTCACAGCGTAGGAATTTGACTTCCAGCTCCTTGTTGTAATATCAATGCATTGTAATTATCTACAGATTAGTCACTTTCGGAGAGGTTGAATCGAGAACTAATCTATGCTAGTAGCGAGGATGAGCAAAGAAACGAGAAAACCCAAAATTCTTGGGAGAATTTCGGCTTGAAACTCTTTAGGGTTTTTGGTGAAAAGTTTTTACAAAAGACTTATGATGAAAAACCTAAAAGTTTTGCTTATATATAGGGCTAGGTTAAAAGCAGGCCGTGCTTAGATTAAGTATTAGCTTGACTGGAGTGCTTTCTATTAGTTCGTTAAGACACTAATGAGTTCTTAATAAAGTTGAACTATTTAATTAAGCTATTAAATAGTAATGAAATCAATAATATCTTTCAAGTTATCGATAAATACTAAGAATTACTCGAACGATTAAATAACTATTTAATTGATTCTATTTATTCAATGATATTCACATAAAATGTAGCAGAATACTTTGTAATTGAGAAATACATTTCGATTATATAGTTCTCTTAATTTCATACATGAAATATAACTTCAGCCGTCCTTGTATGTGTGTGACGCTACAGGCTCGAGATAATAGTAAGTTGTATAATAATAATTGACCAATTACTATTATTATAACGATTAATAGTAAGATCTATGTCCTTTCGCCTTGCCAAGTATAAAGGCAGCATAGTAATATCTGATTACTAAGTTGAACACTAAGTGATAATCACATTTTCTTAAGCTGACCAAATGGTGCCTACATAGTGTCATGACGGGCATAATAAATGGGGAACAGAAATTTCTCATTGATTTCCAACGCTGGTGCATCATGGCCCACGCCCGAACTAAAATTGTGTGGCAATTTCTCTTATGGAAGAGAAGAACTAAGCTTTCATAGAATTACAAAATCCATAACTATTTCTTCCAGTGAGCTTCTCTAAATTTTATACTTTCACACTTACGTCTTTCTCGGATCTAAGCCAAGCTCTACTACGTGCAGTTTATTATAATGGCGGTAGAATTTGCTATAAGAGACAATTGTAAATTCTAAGACAAGAAATTAAGTAAAGTACTGAAAATAAATTGTGGTATCCCTAACAATGTGTTAGGACTAATCCACGGGTAGCGTCACATAATAGATTCCACTATAATGGAAGAACATATTACAGAATCGAGCTAAAACTAGCTCTCAGATGTGTAGATCACTACACCCAGAAGAATAGAATTATTGCCTATACTATTCTTAGAATAGAATTACCAAACACACTATTCTACCAACAGACTTGTGTAACTAACAACTTTTTAGAAGAATAGAGAAAATAGACGAATACAACTCAACCTATACTATTCAGAAGAATAGAATGTTGGTGTTCTTAAACGTATAATCAAGTTCTAAACTTAACGGATACGAATCCCAAAACGCTACGGATTGTTCAAAAACAATAAATAAAATTGGCTACAAGTGTGTACCTTTTTGGTCGATTATATCAAGTTGGCAGTGGAATTGAATTGCTCACAATACTCAAGCAGAGTATCTCTAAGATCGTCCACACCAGCAAATTCTCCGAACTACTTCCGTACGTTTACTAGAACGCTTAAAGTATAAACTAGGAATCAAAAGATGGAAAAAATCTTGTTTTTCTTCCTAGAGGGGGTCGGCTATTTAGGTTTGGTGGAGAGAGAGTTTTGATTTTTTGTGAATCAAAATATGAGCATTAGTTGTTTTGGTTTGATTAAGCCACTTTAAATAGGCAAAATCCTAAGAGTTTTAGGAGATAAAATCTCCCCAAAACCCCATCAACTCCACCGCCCCAACCGACTCACTCGAGTCTTGGGATTCGATTTTTAGCCCCGAATGTTTCCTTCATGTTTCACTTTAGACCCGGGAAGTTTATAATACATTTATTATATAGTTCGGTTTACTGTTTGTGTGTGACCTCTTAGGACGAATTGACAAGAGTAATATATTAAACAATATTAACCGACTATTGTATTAATATATAGATTACGAGCGGACCCTAGTAAGCCATCGTAACCCCTAATGTCAATACGTTAAATCCTAAAATACTAATTGTCTAACAATTAATATATATTGAACTTACATATATATATATATATATATATAATTTGAATGAGTAAATCGGTTGTACAATCTAAATTGTTCAACGAGCATTTTATGAGATCGAATTTCTCATAGTTCCAACATACAATAACAAGACCTAAGTTATTCAGGAACCCTAACTCTCTATTTAATAGTCTACACAATCAGATTTTAGGGTTAAGGACTCAAATGGAGTGTGTAGAGTATTTATAGGCCAAATACTTGATCATCAAGTCATCCAAAACTTGACCAACAAGTTTTCTTGGTCACCAAGTAATCTTGGTATTCTTGGCCTTTAAGTAACCTTGACTTCTTACTCAAAAAATAACCTTGATTCAAGGCATAATCCAACAGAACCCAATACATTGGGGATGAAGGTAGACTATTTACCAACGGACATGTACATGTTCTTTGTGGTTCAACTAAACCACCTTGCACATATACAGGTCGCCCTACTGTGTCTACGAGTATGTTAAATATGTGCAGTGCCATATTTATTTAACACTAGTATTTTGACACATTCGATGCTTGTATATCATAGTACTCTTAATTTACAGTAAATGGTGAGTAAATTTACACATTATATATATATATATATAGATTAATAACTACTCTATAATGAATTTATGTTTGGTTATTTTTTAAATTGGTTATTAAAAAATTGGACAATTGACAAATGAATATAATCTACATCGATAACATATAATGATGACACATGGACATCCTCAATGAAGAGATGAGTTTCACCAATCTCCCACTTTATAGTATGGGTAGATAAGCACATACTTCATATATTTCAATTTGCTTGATCATGAAGCTAAAAATTAAATTATTATGGGGTTTAATAATATTACTAATATATCATAAAAAGTACCTTATTAAAAAATACTTTAGTTGGTCATGAAGATAAAAGGTATTCAATTAAGGGACAAAAGTGAAAAAATTAAGACAAAATTGCTTTGAAATTCTATATGGTTAAGTAAAAAGTAAAGATGATTTTTTGCTACATGATCAATTAAATTGAAACAGATGGAATATTTATCTTCCACATCATACACTTTCTCTTCCACATAATCAAATTAACACCATAACTATTCACATTTTCCAATAATATCTTATATTCTTATTGATCTATTATTTGGGCTTCATAATATTTTCCCAAAATTATAACTTAAAAAAATATATTTTCACTTTGTAAAATAAAATAGAAAATTAATATTTATTTGTAGCAAATGAAAATTGTGAAAATTGGTGACCTCAAAAATATTGAAAAACAAAAGCTCTATAATTAAAAAAACATAAAAAATTATCCAACTTATCAAATTTGACAAGCCTGAAATATGGGAGGTGTTTGTTAAATTCAATAATAACTTAACTAATAATATTTATAATTTATTTATTTATTGTAAGATTGCTTCACTCCTATATAATCAAGTAAGCAATAATTAAAAGTTATTTTTGAACTCTCATATTCTTAAGTCTCCTTAATTATAGGTGGAGAAGTTATAATTATTTAGTTTCTATGGATAGTTTCTATAATAACTGCCCACCAATATCATCAAGTAGCATATTTATGATCTTTAATAGAAATTAAGTGATTTTCGTTTAAATTCTCATTTGTGTGCTGATAAAAAGTTCCAAGATATCAAGTATCAAGCATTGTTCATTCCTTATTCATTGATTCTTTTGAAGCACAGGTTTTTGTGATTCACAAAGCATGTTTTGTCAACATAAGTTCATGTAAAAATTAAGAAAAAATCATTATGAAAGTGATTAACGAATTCACATAGGCTGGATTGTGCATAAATAACTAGTTTGATTAATACAATTTATGATGCATATATATAAATAAAATAACGTAGGGGCAAAATTGTTAATACAACTTAATTTAAGTTTTTTTTTTGTATTGTTATCAAACAACTTAATATATTCAATATTCAGTATTCAAATTCAGTTATAATTTAATTTCAATCATTCAGTATTCAGTCACTTATCATCAAACTTCAAATTTATGATTTTAATTTTTAAAATTAACAAACAAGCCCTGAATCTCTCTCTTGATTTTAGACTTTGAATTATACTTCATTGAGTGTTTGAACAAATGGAAACGGACACCAGTGTTCATGGTTTAAAGTATTACACGAGTAATACTATTGGTCCGGTTACTCAAAGCCGTTTGATAACTCATCTTGTAACTCGGTTCGAAAACATGCTTGAATTAGAATTTGAACTGATTTTGGTTCGTCAATTCCTAGATAGAAACTCAATGGGTTGACTCAACTCGCTCGAACAAATCTGGTGAATTATGATATTACTGATTTTACAAGTAATCCTAGTATTGAACCGATTACTAAAAACTCTCTTAATATTCATCTAATAACTCGAATCTAAAACTCGCTCAAGTTAAAATTCAAATCGATTTCGATTCCTCAATTCCTACTTAGAAACTCCACCGACTAGGCTCGGCTCGGTCAAATAACTCACTTTATTATAATATTAAATATTTTATACCAACATCCCAAGCATATTACTAGAGACGACCACCGAGTCGTACGCCCTCTATAATGGAATACATCAACCTCAGATATCTGAAATTTACTTAAATCACTATTGACATGAAAACACCTCGTTTAAAAAATCCAAGTAGAACTCGATAAATATAAAATAGAATAGGTTTGAAACCGAAAGATCGACATATGTAACAACCATCGCAAGATTACTAAATAAACCCAAAACACAAACAACTACAACAACCAAGTCACAAACGTACTAAAAATATTTAACATTTCCAAAACGAAAAAGACAATCAAGCATAATCGAAAATGAAAGTTATAGACCGCCGAGTGATCCTAGCTGTCTGCCTCTCACTCTAAATAAAGTCACCGAACACTCGCGAACTCAACCTGCCTAAAAAGGGCACCGTGAACTGGCGTGGTGGGTAAGCCTCGATGTGTTGCTGGAAACGGATCACCCGGATGGTAACTTACCCATATCCGAATGAGGTATACAGTAAGGAATAAATATATATATCGGTACTTAGCAATCAGATGGGTAAATACAGTTATACAAATATAATACGTAAATACATGCTAACAATTCAAGACATCATAGCACACTTACTCTAAATAAATGCACACTCAGAGAAAACTCGACTTACATAACCTTCCTCATGTGCCATATTTCACATCACATAATCAAACAAGTAACCAGTAAAATTTCACCCAACACGTTAATACCACAACCACAAATAAATAATCAACAAGAGTGAAAACCACAATAACATCATATATAGCAATTCATCCTTTTCCCGGCAGGCTCACCCTTCAACACCCCACAAACAACATCATCATATATAAAAATTCATCCTTTTCCCTAAAGCATCACCCCTTCTAACACCTAACAACAACATACCCTTTTTCTCCGGCAGTTTCACCTTCAACACCCCACATCATCTCAACATCCACAAATCACACGCATAACACAAGCACAACAAACACACGTCAGCCTAAAGTAGCATCTATATCACATTAATAATACAAACTAAATCGCATTTAAACCCAGACTCAATGCATACACCCCATACTTCCACCACACAATTATACTCAACATGAATACAGGAATACACTCAGCATAAACATACTCAAAAATTTCACATAAAACATAAATATGCTCAAGCACAAATACCCTCCAATAAACACACCAGACGATCTACGACTACTACACAACTCAACAATTCAATAGCTTCACAAATCAATCTCTACCATACACAACAATCTAAACATAAATAAGATAACGAGCGATAACTCCCACTGCTAAGACTACAAAGTCACTAAAGCAAATTAATCGGTCCTTATGTTGTTCTACATCCCTAGTCCGAATGTATTAATACAAAAATAAAATCACAACTCAGAACTATTTCAACCCCTTTATCCTAATTCTAAATACCATGCTTTTTAACTCATTTCCAAGAGTAAATTACAACTTACGCAGTAGATTACCGCTAGTTTCAATAATAATCTCAACGACAAAACCTCACTACCCTGACTAAATTCGATAATCACCCCATTTTATTCTAAACTCCCAACCTTCCCAAATAATTTCAATAATAATCCTTAATTTCAACTTTTCCCAATCAATTTAACCATAACTCTCAACTCCTAATCCCTAAGTTCATTCACAACCCAAAATCCACTACGATTAATTCCAACCTATTTGTTCCTTAACACTTATACTCATATTCAGATTCCAAAAACAATCACAATACCATCCACTAACTTATTTACATTAACTACTATTTAGCTAAAGTCAACTCAATTTATCAATTCAAAGTCAATTCACTATAATAAAGACTTTCTACCCCAACATCGATCATTATCTAATCCCTATATTACAATTTAGGCCTGTGAAATAATTTATTCAATAATTATCCAAAAATCCAAAGTCAACCTAAAAAATTCAAAAAGTTAACTGCCCTAAAAAACAATTCATAAAATTTCAAGATCAAATGTACCATATTTCAATCCAAGAATAACTAATCTATAACCCAGTTAATCAATCGAAAGAATAAAATCTCAAAATCTCAAAAAGTCAACAAAAGTCAAAGTTCTGAGATTTGCCAAAATACTCAAAATATAGCAACCTTTTACCTTGAACGACGGGATGCATTTTTTGTGAGAACTTCAAAATTTTAAATCTAAAAGTTCTAGAATCGAGAGAGAAAATTGAGAAAGAAAGATAAAAATTACAAGGCCATTTCTGGCCATCAATGCTCTAATGTAAGAGGAAGCGAATGTTTTGTTTGGGCTGCTTAAGTAAGCGTCTCTTAAGGGGTTTGCACTGTCATCTTAAAAGCCCAACCTACAAAATCCGGCTTTTAACTAAATTTCTCTACACTTCTCAAGCTTTAACTTAATTCGACAACTAACTTCCGGACATAAACATTTACGAACATAAAATATTTAGTGGGTCCCAAATTTACGGAAAATAAATTAAAAATCTCATATTTGTTTATTAATTAACGAAGTCGTTATCGTTTTTACAATTACTCTCTCCAATACATTTTAATTTTCGTTTTAGTTTGTATCAGTCAATCTTTAACCATTCATTATTTTTTAGTTACATTATGAAAAATTACAAAAATAAAAATTATGAAATAAAGATTAAAAAAAAGTCAGATTTATTAGAAAAACAAAAAAATTAATGGTTAAAATAGACACAAAAAAGAAAATTTCAATTAAAATGAATTCCAACTAATCCACTATCATACCTATAGAATTAACTCATATACACCGAAATGTGAATTTTTTACTACTACCATTTTAGAACCTCTAGCATAAAATAAAATATTTCATTAACTATGCCCTTCTATGTTTATACCTTTAACATTTTAATCATTTTATCTTTTATAAAAATAATCCATTTTTTTTATAGAAATGATTAAATTGGTAGATTTATTTATGAAATCATTGATGATTAAAAATATATGATATTATAATAGTAATCAAGTATATTTAAAATTGATTCAAGGATCCAATATGCTCATATGTAAAAATCAAGGACACAATTGACATTTATAATTAAAATTCTAGGACCTAAATTTCCTTCACCAAATAGACAAATGGTGTTCTTCGTGTCAAGTTTTAACCATCAATTACATTTAATTCATTATTCTAATAAATATAAAAATTCATAACATTATTTTAATTTCTTGTTATTTTTGTAATGCAATTAAAAGTATTTGATGGTCAACGTTTGAAATCAAAAAAACAATAGTATCAATTAAATTAAATTGATGGTAGTATATTATATCAAATGTACTGTTTGAATAACAGAAATTGATAACGTATGATTATACAGAGTATTATATATCATTAGTAGTTATAAAAGGAGAAGTGCAACTCCAATGCACGAAAAATGGTCATGGGACAGCGTGCGTGGAGATTTCATTTTTCCTTTTTTTTATTTATATTTTTGGATTTTTTTTTCAATTGTCAACTATAGTACCTGATAAATTAATACTCTCATTATTTAATAAACTCTCTAAGCATAATATTTTTATCCCGACTCGGGATACGGTGTTAAATTATAATTAGCCGCTTCCTTTCGCTCATTTTTCATTATTTCTTCGCACTAGCCATACGCGACTCTTCTCGCTTTTTTCACGTGAATTTCCTCCCCTTTTTTAATGTTTTTTTGTCTTTCAATTATCGTTTTTTCAAATGTAATCAGTTTGAATAATATAAATTGATAACGTATGATTATATGGAGTATTATATATCATTAGTAGTTATAAAGGAGAAGTAATCTCCAATGTACGAAATTACTACAAAGCGTAAGGTGGATAATTTTTTTTCTTTTTCCTTTTTTTTATTTATATTTTGGATTTTTTTCCAATTGTCAATTCACAAGAAAATTTGATAAACTAATATCATTATTTAATAAACTCTAACATAACATTTTACTATCCCACTGGGATATGGTGTTAAATTAATAATTCAGCATTTTTTCGCTTCTTTTTTCATTATTTCTTCGTACCTGGCCATATTACTACAAGCCATTGCTCCTTTTTCACGGAATTCTCCTCTTTTAACGCTTTTTTGTCTTTCTTTCAATTATCATTTTTCTCTAAAAATGTTCAGTGGACCATTGTGAGAATTTTTCCTTTTTATTTTTATTTTTGGGTTTTTTTTTCAATTGTCAAATTCATAGAAAAAAAAATCGATAAATTAATACTTACTATTTAATAAACTCAAAGATAATATTTTCATTATCCCACACGTATATTGCTAAATTAATAATTCCCTCGCGTTGCCTTTTCATTATTTCTACACGGTCATATACGCGATTACGCTTTTCTTTCTGCCTTTTTCACGTGAATTTTTTCCCCATTTTTAACATTTTTTTTCTTTCACTTATCAAGCTTTAATTATCCACTATCAGAAATCGATAAATTAACGCATTTATTATTTAATAAAATCTTTAAGATAATATTTTTGGCTCATATCTCGACTTTATACGACGCTAAATTAATACCCGTGTTTTCGCTTCATTTTTTATTATTATTTTACTACTGGCCATATGTCATCAAGTTTTTTTTTTCGTTTGTCACGGATGGAATCGTTTGGCGCGTGAACTTCTTTTCTTTTGTTTTACTTTTTTTTTGGGTTTTTTACAATTATTATTTTTTTCTTTTTTCCTTTTTTTTTTTGATTTTTGTGTTTTTATTTGTTTTTTTTCAATTGTCAACTACAGTAGAAACTCGATAAATTAATACTCGATTATTTAATAGACTCTCTAAGATAATATTTTTGGTCATCCCGACTGGGGATTTAATCGCTCTTTTTCATTATTTCTACGCACGTCATATATGACTTCAGGCTTCTTTTTTCTCGTCTTTTCACGGAATTTTTTCCTTTTTAAAAGATTTTTTCCTTTCAATTATCGCTATTTGGATTATCAATCTGCAGTAGAAACACGTATAAATTAATGCCCATTATTTAATAAAATCTTTGGCATAATATTTTTCGCCCGTCCACCTGGCCGTAATGATTAAATTAATAATCTTGGCGCTTTTTTCGCTTTTTTTCATTATTTCTACGCACGGTCATATGCTATTGTGCTTTTTTTTTCGTTTGTCATGAGATTGCTTGGCGCATGAAATTTTTTTCTTTTGTTTTCCTTTGTTTTGGATTTTTTTTCTTCCAATTATCATTTTTTTATCAACTACTGTAGAAACTCGATAAATTAATATTCGGTTATTTAATAAACTCTCTAAGATAATATTTTGACCCGTCTCCACTGAATATTACTAAATTAATAATTCGTAGTTTTTTCATTCATTTTTCTATTATTTTCAAACCAATATAATGCACCATGCTTTTTCACTTGATTTTTTCCCTTTAACTCGTTTTTTCTTTTTAAATTATCATTAACTACACTGTAAAACCCGATAAATTAATACTGATTATTTTTTCGGCCCTTCCACTCAGAATAGGTGCTAAATTAATAATTCGTGGCTATTTTTCGCTCCTTTTATTTAATTATTCATGCCCTTTTTCGCTCATTTTCATTATTTCTACACACGGTCAAATGCAATTATTTTTTTTTCGTTCCTTTTTCACGTGAATGTTTTCTTTTATTCTAACTTTTTTTTTCAATTATCAACTAGAGTAGAAACTGGATAAAGCAATACTCGATTATTTAATATTTTCAATTATCATTTTTAATTATCAATTCATAATAAACTCAATAAATCATACTGATTATTTAATAAAATCTCTAAAATAATATTTTTGTCCATCCCGCCTCATAAGCGAACTAAATTAACAATTGCCTGCTTCCGCTTCATTTTCATTATTTCTACGTATTTGGCCATACGCATTAGGCAATTGTGTTTTTTTCGCTATATATATTTGCAATTATCAACTACGCCTATTCACCAACTATCAATGTAACATCCTCTTACCCGTTATTTGATAGACACTCCTGACTAGTATTTTCCATAAACCAAATGGAGATAGCCCCCACACCACATTTCATTATTGATGACACCGTTTTTTTAATGCTAATTAAATTCCATTCATCCACCCTCTTCCACTAAAGAAAAGTAACAAAGGGAAGCATAAATAGTGATGAACATCATGCATAATTCGCTCCCACTGTAAGTTGTGTTTAAATTTTAATCATTTTTTTTAGAAATACAAAGTCGAGTTCAAGAAAACAACGACAGTCGAAGTATTAAGATCTTCCAAGAATCTCTATGGTTCAATCTGATTCCTATCAGAAGTGCCATGGGTGGATTTTTTAAATAAAATAAAATAAAATAAAGTTGAATACAAATATTTTTATATCAATTATTAGTATTTTAAAAAGAAATTTGGCCAAATAACACAAATGAACACAATTTTTTAACTTTTAGCATCCAACTTTTTTTCTGAGATAGCACCTTCCCCTGGCAAAAGACAAAATGCCCCCTTCCTTTTCTTCTTCTCCTTTCTCTTATTCTTCTTCAATCAATCACTACCTCTATCACCATCATCATCATCCACCACCACCTCCATCATCATCAGCATACATGCACCAGTATCATCCACCTCCACCACCAACTTGCCCCAGCCAATACGTCCAAAATCCTAGCCAACTACCATCTTTATCATCATCTACTACTGTCAAAGCGGAAGCCCAAAATAAAGTTGACGCCGCGGAACCTCTGAACTTTGGAGGCGTAAGAATCCTTTGGGAGAAATTCGGGAGATGCAAGTGTCCCGACCATATCCCGATCAGCCGCTTCGACGCGACTATTTCAGGCCTTTTGCCTGTGTTTCTATTCTTGTAGGTTTTAGACTTAGGATTGTGAGTACATATATATAAGAGCGTTATGAGTCTTCTTATAAAGGAAATACCACCTCAAAGGTGAGGATAAAATAGAGAGAATTAATTTATAGATTCAAGAGAGTTCATATGAAGCCAGAATCGAGGCTTTCATGTCTATGAAAATACCAATCAGATCCTGCTTCTAGAGATTTGAATGATAGCACATCAATTGTTGGGATGGTAGAATAGGTTCTCAAGTCTCAGAATAATTCTTCCTGGTGATTAGTGGATCCAGAGTAGACTGATCACACCGTGACGTAGGAAACTAGGATAAATCTTGTACGCTTAATTCTATAATTTAGTCTTTCTGCTTGTCATATCTCAATTGTGAGTATCCATCCCGGTAGATCTTAAAGAATTAGTATAATTGACGATACCAAAATTATCCCACTCACGGATTAAGATCATGTCGCTGTATATCCCGGGGATGGATACGAGTTGTTGGCAAATATGAGATCACAAAAACCAGTTGCAGGATTCCTAATAACTACCACCATTTTCCACCATCACCACCAACCTGGCCTCCCGATACGCCGACCTTCCACTCATCACCATCAAGAAGAAGAACTCCTTCACCACCACCAACGCCTCCCTCTACCCGACCTCCCTACTACCACCATGAAGAACAACTCCCCTACCCCCACCAATTCCACCACTTCCAGGCACTGGCAAAAGCGGCAAGGGAGAGCTATGTTTGGACAATTATTATTTTAGAAAAAAATTAGGGGGATGGAGGGATGGAACAAATTTGACACTTCTCTCGTACCACATCAGACTAACACCATCAAATAACACCCACTTTTTAGCAACAGCCCCAGTAGGATGTTATTTAGGGTGTCAAATTAATTTCTCTCTCTCTTCCATATAACTTTATCTTCGTTTTATAAATTTTTTTTTTTGAATTTCAAAAAGTTCCTAATATTTTAATATAATTAATGAAAAGGGGTGTAAAAAACTCAAATGTTTTTTTGCTGGCCCAAATGATACAAACTCTGGGCTCTCTATTTATGTATCTCAAAAAATAAAAATAGTATTATATGCTTTTATTTTTATTTTACTTGAATATCAGACAAAATGATTTAAAAAGAAGTAGGAAAAATCAAAGCAAACTAACCAAAGAATGCTAACGCTGATCGCGCCATTTTTTGTTTTATTTATTCACGCGGGCCCCTACATTTTGGGGCGTAACGACCGCCCCTGCGCCGGCCGCCGCTTCCTATGCTAATCATCCAAATTGACACCAAAGTCAACAACACGGATGACTCAAATTTAAAAGACACACTGCCCCTAAGTAAATCAATATACATCTATACATCCTAAAACAATGCTTTAAGAAATGATCAATCGTGGTATTTCCTAATCACACAAAACAACCAACAGACAAATAATCGAATTAAAGTACAAAATGTCAATATACAACTCACCAAATCGAAATAACAAATAAATAGAGGAACCAACTATAATAAAAAAATCGAGATCATGAGATTCATCGCTAAATTGCCGCCACCTAGCTCTTAAAGACGATCACTAGAATGCACTCGAAAACGCCGGGCAAAGACCACCACAACTGTGCACAATAAATGCCGCCCATAGCTTAATAGCGTGAGTCATGTCTTTTGTTGAATACTTATCCCAAGCTGGAAATTAATCACGAATAATAATAGTAAATTCATGATAAAATAGATGGGATGCCAGGCATAATACTATACAACTCAAGGCCATAATAGTATATCACAAGGGTTCAAGTATCAGGCTCAGATCATAAAGGTTCAGCCCGATATCATTATACAAATTATAGGTCTAATCTTAACATGCACATTCTAATAAAAAGATATCCAACAAATTTAAAAAATCATGCATTTCACAAAACAACACAGTAAATGTCTATAATTAAGTCCACAACTCTACTTTATCAACCACAACAACATAAAACATCACGACTAAACCACTAGGACCATCCCACTCTCAACTCACAACAACACTAGTACTACTCAACCCACAATTAGACAACCTGAATCAACTCCAACATTCCAAATCTAAACAAATCTCAATCAACTCAACATAACTGGATTACAACCTCCTCAACTCAGCAGGAGAAACCATGCCCGCCGACATAAGTTAAAATCAACACACCTCGTAACGCAGGTACTGGTGCAAATATACTACACAAATATCAAGTATAAGTGCAAATAATTTGATATGTAACTCAAATATATATCACAACTCCTCAACAACTCCTCAAAAAAACTCTCAACAACTCATCCTGTTAATCCAACCAACAAAACACTTAACATCAAATGACCAAAACAGCCCCGAACTAACTCGTCTCGAATTCAATCTTAAACCTACCTCAAAAACACCTATTTAACTCATAAACAACACACACAATCCAACTCCTCAACTAACCATCCATACTCATAATCAACACAAAGATGTATGTATAAAACATGCTCACACCATTACCAATTCAACACATTCACAAAGAAGTAAACTTAATCTACACCTAGATAACATCACAAGCAGCAATAATAAACGCCCGCCTAATTAGTCCAACTGGCTTCATCCCACCAACCAAACAATTCGAAAATACAATGGCTTAATAATACTCATTTAACTCCATTTTAGTTCAACTATCTAACTTATCAACAAATCTTAGTTACAAATTGCCAACTTAAGGTGGAAAATTAGTAAGCGTGCTTAAACATCCAATAAAACGACACAATTTCAACCACCACACCTTCCCCACCATAACCGGCCCTCACCCCATACACACACTAACACTTTAAACAACTCTAATTAACCCAAAAATCAATTTCCCAAACTAATTTACCCATCTTTAACAATCTTTAATAAAAACTCCAATTACTACTCAACTACACAAACCTAATTTAACATCATCTCTTCCAACCACCTAAACATCAAAACTTTAACTCCAAACAACTATATTACACTAAATGACGCATTTTTACAACTTCATGTGGTTTGCAAAAAGTTCCAAAAGTCAACTAACATATTCAACACATTTCAACCCCAAAAATCGATTATTATCACTTCTAACCACATAATCCAAACTTAGGTGATAGCTCTATACCATTTTAAAGTCCCAAAACTCAAAGTCATAATAGTCAACAAAAGTCAAACTTCCATAACTTCTTAAAAATACAAAAGCTAGCAAACTTTCTCTTACCTTAACGTATGCTGATGACGGCGGGAAGCTAGTCAATCAACTTTTAGTCCTACAACAAAAGTAAAGAAGAAAAATCGAGATAATTTTTCTAGGGATTGCAAAACGGGAAGCATGGTTCATGGCCACGAAGACATTTATTTAATGTTAATTTGGGGTCACAGACATTTCTAGAACGGCGTTAAGTCCCGCTTTGGTTTGCGTGTTTGCAAAACTCGTCTCCCTTGGCTTAACAACACAACCTCGAACATGCACTTATTCACTTTAACAATATTAAAATAATACTTATACTTAACGGGTTATTTTATCAGCGCCAAAAAATTTGCTCTGGGATCAAATTTTGATCCCGGTCCCACATGGTGTTAAATTTGACACCCAATTGATCCCCTCTACAACGTGAAACGATCCTTTTCGACACCCCATTCGAACTCCTATCAAGCGGTCTAATAAGGTTCGTATAAATCAGAGGAGTGTGGGTATTGTGTGGTTTTAAAAAGTTATGTGGGTCGCGAATCAAAGGGGTACTCTTGGTGACGCTTAGTTGATGACGATCAAGCCGAGGTGCTTAATTAGAGTAACTTAGCAAGTGTGGGCAAGTGGCGGACGATAGCCATGTAGTATCGAGGTTCAAAGAACATAAAGCGATTTTGAAAAAATGCTTATATAAAGAATTTAAAAAGTACGAATGCAAAATTTAATAAAGTGGTCAAATGATTCTATATGTTCCCAAATTTCTCGTATTTTTAATATATTTGACTATTAATAACAAGATAATTTATGTTTAGATTAAAATTAGGATTAATGATCGTATTGATCACCTATATTTACCCATTTTTTGTTTGATGACTTATGTTTTAAACTGTAACATTTAAATTTGACTGATAGAAATATAAATTTTTATGTTTTGTTAGGCATGAAGTTTAGCATTAGCTAACTATTAGACCATCATGAATTTGACTGATAAAGTACAAATTTTTATGTGTTTTTTAATGCAGGAAGTTTAGAACATACTAATTACATAGACCATCTTGAATATGACAGATAAAGTATAAATCTTTATGCTTTCTTTATGTAGGAAGTTTAGCGAATATACATAACACAATATGCAAGCGTGTAGTGGAGCTGCTGCAATGATGGGTTCAATTCAACAACCTATTTGCGCTCAAAAACTAGTTTCTCTTTTGAAAGGAATAACAGTGGTAGGATACCCAATTCAGTGTAAATTCGATTCAATCAAATCTTGTCAGTCAACTCATATCGAGTGGGTGAAGAGGGGGTGGATGGTGGTGGGGGATTGATAGTGAGGGTTGGCCGGCGGGGAAGAAGTGGGAAGGGGGAAGATAAAGTTGGAGAGGGAAGTAGATGGGGTTTTTTGATATTTTTTCATGTTTTAATATTAAGTGAATCGATAAAATTGTCCCTGGTCATTTGTCATCCGTGAGGCACATGACTTCAAAAATTAGGATTTTTACAGAAATTTGGATGGAAATAATAATTGAGTACAATTTTAAAAGTTAGGTGATTAAATAAGATAGTTTGAAACATAAGTGACCAAATAGGGAAATGAGATAAATATAAGTGATCAATGTGACCATTAATTCTTAAAATTATATATAATAATGAAGATTTTTAAATTCGTTAGTTCTGAATATTAAATATTAAATTGAATAATTTTTTGGGATGAATGAGTTAAGTAATTAAAGACAAAATTATGTTCCTTTGGGCCTTGTTGTAGCTTCCATCACAGAAAAGAAATATTTAATACTAATAGCACTAACATTGTTGGGGGTGTAGTGATCTTTGTTTAACTACTCAAACTTTAGCCATCGAATATGACATATTCCTAACTTTAATAATAGAAATATATATACTCTCTCTTTCCACTATCAATTTTGAGATTGTTTTGCCCATTGCCTTTTAAAGTGGAACGAGAGGTCCACTGCCCACTTCGCTTGATTATTGAGCATATTTTTCTTGAGCAGTAGGCATGTTTAGTTTTGCCCCCTAATAATGTTCGAATTGCAAGAGAGATGTACACAATCGCTGCTGTCGTCATATCCAATCCAAATTTATGAAATAAATTTTGTATTGTCATGTTAGTTTCATCATATTTTTAAGTTCAAGAATATGAGTGTCTATTGAGGTGAAGGGTTGAGTCAATGTAAAGAAATCGTCGAAACGACAAACCGATAATTCATATCGCTCAGACCAGCTTTAATAGCCACCATAATAGTTTGGCCTTATAATGACACATGTTGCACTGCCCTCGAATCCAATGTTTCCGCTAAATCTTAACATCCTTAGATTAACTGACACGTATGTTCGGCACTCAAAAGACAACTTTGGCGCCACTTATTACTAAACCAGCGCCACTCTATGGCCCATTCAACGAAACGTTGGCTTTGGGATCTAAGCTTAACTTTCAAGGCCACTTAAGCGACTAAAAATGCTACTGCATTACCATTTTAATTAAAAGCATCACTTCTGAACTATTATCGGAGACCATTTCAGAATTAACTCACAATGTAAACTATAAGGGGAGAAGCTAAAACGCTAACAAGCCAAATCCCTGGCTTGACATTTTGTGTGAAACCGTCACACTAACTACAACGGCCAAAAGACGAGATCCCTCGCCTTGGAATATAATGGAGGAGTTAATCATAAATACGTATATTAATTTTTATAAATTTAGTTTGTACCCACTTCAACACAAAGAAATAATTAATTTGGACCTAACGAATATTAAAATCAACAACCGCTTAGATTTATCATTCAAATTAAGATAATGCAAACTTGTCACAATTACATGAGTGATGAGTCAATGTTCCAAAAGTAGTGACGGATTTTCAATGAATTTAGAGGGGGGCCAAAAAAATTAAGATTATGTGAATTAAAGATTTTCTACTATTATTGCTTAGAAGGAAATGGGTATGTAAAATAATTTACAATAGTATGATAAACTTTAAAGGATATTAATGCATGAAGAAGGGATGATAATTTACTCTATCCGGGAGGGGTGGCCATATCTACCAAAAGGCGACTCCAAGACTGATTCCAGCAATCTGTAATCAAATTTGATACTCCTCCAATATGATGCATTAAATAAAACAATATACTTTACCTATTGGTAACGGGTGAAGACAGTCATTTGGCATCATTTCTCCAGCTGTTAAAGTTGAACGAAGTTTTTTTTGGGAATATTATACGTTTCGATCGTTTCATCTCTAAAAAGCGAAATCACACTACGCCTCTATGCTCCTCGCCTTAAAATTCCACGAGCGAGACAATCATGCATTTGGCCTGAACCTGCAGGACGAAATTTTCCCTTTAAACCATTTCAATACGAGACTTATCACCACGCGACTCAAACCCACACCATACGTAAGAGTGCCAGACAGCCGACATTTAAGACTCACGCTTCTTCTTTATCACTGGAAATGACGCCTAAATTGCAAGATTTCGAGCACCTACTCCCCATTATATCTTATATTGTATCTTTTAAATATTATTGGTCCATTTCATTAATTAATTAATGATATGAATTGCATTCACATTTAATTAATATGTAGTATGCCATTAACATATTTAATAAAGTACTACATATTAAATAATAATTTATTAATACATATTTAATAAAGTACTACATATTAAATGTGAATGTAATTTATATCATTAATTATTAATTGATAAGATGAATCAATAATATTTAAAGTGCATCATAGAAAAGTAACGAAGGGGTAAACTATCCCCATCGAACATCACGCTTTCTCCCAACCTGAAATTGCACAATATTCTTACATGCATGCTGTATTGCTGTGTATTGCTAGCCTATCAAGAGCCAACGCTTTCTTTCAACGTAAAATTGCACAATATTCTTACATGCATGCTGTATTGCTGTGTATTGCTAGCCTATCAGAGCCAGAGTACTTTGATTGAAGAGATTCTGACCATCATTACTCATTAGCAAGTAGCAACTCTTAGTTTATTTACTGTCAATTAACCTAACTAGCAATTTTTATATTATTGCGTAGTTTTTAGTTTGTCTGAATTATCGATTCTTTTTAGGATATGCAAACTATTTATTTAAGCTTTAAATATCAAGCTTATTATTTAAATCACTGCTGGCTAAAGCCAAAAATATTTATAGCACATTTAAAATATTTTACGTAATTAGAATAGCACGTCAGCTTTTTCTTAACGACCGCGACACCTACCTACAGCCGGCTCCTCCCCCTAAAAACTTTCCCACTTACGAGATGCTTCAATGCATTCGCTTATTTTGACACACCCGCTACCCCACCCCAATCCCTCACTCACTAAGCTTACATGAATTTTTTCACCAACCACGGCTTTATTAACGATCACATCTCTATACACCCCGGCATGCAACCACTAAACATTAGTACAACCCGCTGCATACTATTCGCTATAAGAAATTTTCATTGTGCGGAGTTGGCGAGGTAGTGTTGTAGCGTTCGAAGCTTGTTTTGAGTGATGGGTACCTTATAGCCTAGGTGGCTGACGGGTTCTGTTGATCTTTCCAGCGGTCACCGTTGTTTTCGATTGTATTCGGTTATGCATATTGTTGTATTTGAAGTTTGATTTGTTGTAGATATTTTTGTACATGATGTTTGTTGTATGTTGTTGTAAGTGTGTGGTTAGGAAATGTCTCATGATGGATTCTTTTTCTTAAAAGCGCTGCTTGTCCGTTTGTATATTATTTTATGGGTGTATTTGAGGGGCCAGTGGGTTTATGGGGTGAGTCGTCCGTTGGCGTGGTGACTCGATGTCTAGGATTGGACGGTCCCAACCTTGTGGGAAGGCCGGGCAGGTTTGGTCGTTTCAAGGCCCATTTAAATCTCGCCCCGTGCGTTTCTTATTGACGACCAATAAAAGGGTTGTGCGAGGCAATTTCGTCGAGGATGGGCACACCATTTAGATTATTGGGTAGTGGAGTTCGAAATCAATTACACCCGATAGCGGTGTACACCGAGCTTTGCTAGATTTTATTTTCAAATGTATAGCTCGTGACCACCGGAAGTCTAGGGACTGGCTTGCACCCATGGGAAATCCCTCCTTTGGTCTTATATGTCGATGGTGCAAGTAACTTGAAAACTATAAGGCCACATGGATACCCAATCCGAGGACCCAGGAAGTTAGTTCGGTATGCCTTGAGATTTTTAGATTCCCAAACAACTTTATAAAAGCTGAATACGAGGCCATGGTTACATGACTATTGTTGTCTGAAGTCTAAAGTGTGACTGGTAGCCAGATGAGGACCTGGAATAGTGCCAAAGCAGTGATCTTGGTCTCGGGATTTGAGTATATTGATTAGTCCATATTTGTCATGTATATGGAAGTTTCTTGTTGTGCTTAAATTGATATTTTAGAGACTTTTATTGTTTAATTGACAAATATATAATATTTATTTATCTTTTGGTTTTTAAGGAATATCGGGCGAAAGACGAGAGGTTTCTGACAAATTAAAGAAAACAAGACCTCATAATCAATTAATAGAAGACGTTCCTTGATCCATATTTTAATTAGGTCGTGCGATCTAAACTATAGTTTATATACTCATGGATATGCGTCTATGTCGAACATAAAAAACGGTCGGAAGATCAAATGCATAAGAAGGAGAAGGTCAATCAACAATAAAATACTTGGCGTTGGGTGTGATCGGTGCCACTGAGTGGTTACATTCGTGCTATTTGATTATATTTTAATTATATTTGAAATCCAAAATTGTTGGGGACTTGATATAATCATAAACTTTGAATGCTTTATATTTATATATCTTTATTTTCTAGTTATATTAATGCTTGTGTTATTCATTGTGTGTAATTTTTACCTCAATATTATTGTTAAGCCATGAACCGTATGGAAAACGTAATACAACAAATTATGCATATATGATTGGAGAATTATTTATATGAAAATATGAAATAACTTAATTGGTTCAATAGATTATAATGTGCTTCATGTTTTTAGATTAATTAAACCATCAATGAATAATAGTGTTTTAGTTAATTTAGATAATTACTTAGAGTAAACTCGCTAAGCGGTACATGAGGACTTTAAGAGTAAAAGCAGACAGCAAAATAGCCCGATAATTTAGATTATAGATATTTAGCTGAAATTGTATTGATGAAATATTTTCCCCAATAAATCCAAAAAATATATTTGATTTCTTTAATTATTTGCATTACTTTTGTTACATTCAAAATTCAATTCCTGTTTAATTGCTTTCTTAACTTAGTTTAACTAGTTTATCAAATTAAATAATCGTCTACGTGATTAGGCCCTACATTTATACTAACATGCGATTAAATTGCACTTGCGTATTATTAAATAATAACTTCATCATATATTATAGTAATGAATATTAACCTAAGAGGAGATTAGAGCTATGCCTGTCCTTGAGGAGGAGGAAGATTGGCGGAGTCCCATAGAAGACACAGGTGGCCAGGGAGGAATTACCAGGAAGAGCCGAGACAATAAAAGTACAGAACACGAGCTAGAAGTTCCAAATGCTCTAGGGAGAGCTATATAAACTATCACACTTAGGGCCACTTATGTTTTGTGTTTCCAAAGAAAGTCAAAAAGCGAGCTTTTGTACTTGAAGTCCCGCAAGGGGATTCCGGTGATACTTTAAGGGGAGACGAGCTTTAACTTCTGTCCTTGGCATGGAGCCACTATTGCCCCAGCGTTGATTATAGATTCGGTTGATTATGTTAAAAGATGTGACTCATGTCATAAAATGGGAGATTGTCCACCAGGCATTCTGGAAATATGACTGAGTTTTGAGTCGATCTAGTTTACCCGTGTGTGGAATCGACTTTGTGGGACAATTCTTAAAGTGCTCGGTGAAATACAAAGATGAAATATTATCCATAGACCTCTTTAGTAAGTGGATAGAAGCCGTCCGTTGAGAAAGCAGCATTTGTTGTTGGAACGTTCATGATACCTAACATCCAGGGTGTTAGATAGCGATTCGGCGGGTTGATCGTCCTCGAGACAAAATGTGTAAATGCCTCGGTAATTGAACGCCCGGTTTGTGCTAGTATGAGTACCCCCGATCAAGCGAAACGAGTTGAACTTCGCTGACCCGTACTTTATGGGGATAACGAATAATTTACTCGAGTCGGGGGGAGGATTTATGAAGAACTCCACTGAGGGTACTGCAATTCGTACAAAATAACCCCACACATCCCCATGCTACGGGAAGAAACTCCTTGATTTGGTCTTTGGAACTGAGGCAGTGTCTTCCTTACATAAGGAAAAGCGGCTTGATGAAGAAAAATGGGGGAGTGGATGAGAATCCACTTCAATTTGGTTTTGAGGGGTTTTGAATCCGGCCAGGCAAATTCCATTAAATAAGCTCAACTGAAGTAGGAAGGCGACTTGCTCGGATCAGACAAGTGATTGGACACGAGGCGTAGGAGTTGGAGCCCCATCGGGGAAAGACCATCGAAACACGCGCTTGGCAAGAAATCTAATTCAAAAATACATACAGTAAGAAAGATTGACCCCGAAGTTATGCGCTCGTATTTCGCACCGTTTGAGGCGAGATTGACCCGCCGACTCGCAGCACCGAATGCGTGATGAGCCGTCACAGATACCTTGGAGTCGCCCGAACATCAAAAAAGAAGTTGTCGATTGGTGGCGGGCAGCATCTGTTATGGGCTTCGCTGAAACAACCTATCGAATCAGTTCTAGCCTCCGGCTTCGTTGCGAGAGCCCGACTTGGCTCGCGTTGAGCAGCGAAAGCATAAAGACCTCGGTGGCGGGGACAAGCAAAAGAAGTTAGAAAAAATGTGAAGTCGTGTAAAAATAAGAGATAGTACCTTAAGTTGGAAGTGGGAAAAAGTTTCATGGAGGCAGCGGCGATTGAATAGCTCAGCCCGAGGACATCCCTTCCTCGACAAGTAGTTCTTGAGGAGGGGCGGTAATTCCTTTGAAATAGAGAGGGTATCCTTTGGCCGTTACGCTGAGGGAAGCGTATAGGGGACTCGATAGGGTGAGAATCGGGAGGTGGAGGATGTCTCACCGTGAAGAGAGAAGCTTGAGGGAAATAGCAAAGCTCGAGGGAGAAGCATTTGACTCTACGATCGGGCGAGAAAGTAGAGCAGTGTTAGGAAGAAATATGCCGCGAGGGAGGAAGATCGGCTACACGTGGCAATGAGTCCATGAGCAATAGGAAGAACCGAGGATACGTCGCGGGCTTCGCCACGCCCGATGTCAAGGTTTTTATTAGGCTTCTTGGGAGGAGGCGAAATTGGCAGGCGTTCAAGGAAGAATCACCGAGGCTGAACTCTCCTTCCTCTTAGAAAGCAACGAGGGCACAAGTCGTCTGGCCATTACGGCTCATAATAACTTAGATGAGGCGTCGTGCATCACCGCAAGCTCCCATACATTGAATCAGTGCCACCGAGACAAATGTCAACATATTAGTTATAAAAGGAAAAGAAGTAAATAATGAAGGACGAGGAAAGGAAAACACTTACAAAGTCCCAAGTTAAGAAAATTTTATCTGGGAACCTCGGAAGGGCCGCCTTGATCGGCCAGCGTATTTGTAGCGGGGAACGCCGTGAGGAAAGGGGTTGGGAAAACACAGGGAAACCTTCCGCTGACAGCTCCATTCTCAGTGAGGTGTCCTTGGTGATGCAACGCGTTAAGCCACCCCTCGAGGGAAGGGAGAAGCTACTCCGTTAGAGGCATCCACTAATAGAGAATCGTCAAAGTCATTTGGGTTTGTCTGTCGAGGCAGTGTAAGCTACGTAAAGGTTGGGTAATAGGGGATGATATTCATATTTTCATCATCAACACAGTAGGAATTATATGAATACTTTGGTTCGAAAAATAAAAAACGGAAGAAGATATTTGCTAAAAAAATACTCTATCATTCACCAATGTAAACACACCACTATTTAAATTAATGACATTACCTCATGAGTCCTTTCTATGACCCGAATCTTTGGACCATAGGGTTGAGTAGATTCTTGACCGTATTTGCTATTTCTTAGAGTTGAAATTGAAAGAGGAGAATGCCGGGGCTGTGATGTTTTAAGGCCAGCTTCTGGCCAATAGTCGGTAAACTAAATGCACGGATTAGAGACATTACCGACCCGAGGACGTTGAAGCTTGTACCTCGCTTTCACGATCGAAAGATCTTTGAACTCTTTATTTTAAAGATAACAAGTGCATTAGGTAAATGCTTATTGCGTTTTTAGTTGAGTTATTTTCGGTCGCGATCGAGGCACGCATTTGAAGTCGAGAAAGCAAAAGTAGGGCTCTAAAGATTGTACTTAGTCTTGTGAGAGTTAGGATCTTTGTAAGAAATTCCTATCTTATCTATTTCCGAGAATAGTCAAGAGTGCTAGTTTTAAACGATTTTACATATTACTTGTTTTTTATTAATTATGTTAAAAAATTTAAATTGGTCGGGATTTCGTGGTTGAGTTTGATTAGAACTTAAAATGGGGTTAATTGAAAATCAAACATAAAAACCAACTCTTGTTTTTTTTTAGAAAAAACATGTGAGACATTAGTCGAGGGTGACCATCTCAGATGGAAGTCAGAGCCAACAGATAATGCATTTTTATTAAAGGGTATAAAGGTCCGAAAAAGAGAGATATAAGCCAAATCCAACAGAATTAACCTAACTCTCTCCCACCTTTTTGCACGATTTTAAAGGGTTATTTTGAGAGCATCCAAAAGAAAAACGTGACTCTTAGATTATTCAACGAACTAGATTGATAGGATTTCATAGTATGTGGTTGTTAGTGTGTGTGAACGTATGTCCAGGGAGATCGAAATCCCTAGAATGGGGGCTTTGGGTGATTATGGAAATTGGAGTTGAGTGATTGTAAAACAGGAGTTGATCGATTTTAGGGTTGTGTTGATTATTCACAATCGAGGTTGGAAAGCGGAGTGGTGGGAACACCCAGGAAATGGCTTCGTTAAAATTGGCGAGATTGTTTTAACCACTTGTCTTACATTTCATTTGTATTTCATTGTTATTTTTATTGTTAGATCTCTTTATTTATTCTGCGTTAATTAATATAAATTACGTTTCTAATTTATTATCGCTTAATTGTGTGGGGTAGCATTATAATTAAATTGTATCTTTTTGGATTTGATAAAATTTATAATTTATCCTCAAATTATAAAAAATACAAAAATGTTGTACAATCCTTGCCTTGACCTGCTTTAGGATGGTAATTAGTCCGACAATTGGTATGAGGCAAACATTCTAATTTTAAGGCTTAATATCTCGTAAGAAAAAGAAGCGTAATGGTGTATGGGTCATATAGGTCTAAATGGTAGGTCTTTGGGGTGAGAATATGTCTAATTCTGGGCCTCCCAGTGGCACATGTAATTTGCCTACTCACGATCAACTGGAGCAATCGTGAGGCATTCATGTGAGGTATTGATTATATTCTCTAGAGAATTATCTGTTGATGGACAGCTTATTCAGTAAGAAGATTCCAGTACTGTTGGTGCATTAGTGATAAAGGCAGTTATTGACACGAGTCAGTTTGGTAGTGGATAGGATAATGAGTCTTCAGGTTGCTTGATACACTTGGGCCAAAATACCTGAAAATAAAGGCATTGTTTTAGGCAAAATACTGCGGCAAGTCGATCAATAAAGGATAAATAAAGGTTTACGTAAAAGGGGTGAGGATCAAAGTGAACATGATTATCTTGATGTTTGCCTTTTATAATGGTTTAAAATCTTAATTGAGCTCGCCTCTGGTTATATGATATGATCCTTCCTACTTGGACCGAGCTAGGTGGCTCAGAGCCACATTGCCCGTAAGAGGGCTTCGCTTTGGGCCCCGTGTCTTCGCAGGCTAAGGTCCATTAGTTGTGGGATTATCATTTGTCCCGGAACCGTCATTTGCCCACAAGCCTTCTTGTTTGCAAAACTTTTGAGAGCAGTTTATCTCCCGAGGAGTTTCAAATGTTTTTTCCCTCGAGACCATCATTCTGTACTGACTACGTCATTTCATCCGTCTATAACTTAAATTACCGCCCATTACTTTGAATTTGAAAAGCCCAGTCTCCTCTTTATAAACTCAAAGGAGTGAGATTCTAAATTTGGCTCTTCATTCCGGAATCTTAGCAAAAACATTCCATATTCGTCCTCTTGAATTCTTCCAACTTCTAAAAGAATCTATGATAAGCTGACAAATGAGCTGCCGCATAAGCTTCGCCCCCCGAGAGATTGAGGTTTGTTGGAAAAATGTGAAATGCTACCTCCTTTGACCACTTCCCGTACCCCTACATTGGGTCCCGCTTCTCCTCTTTAGAGTACACAAGGGGGTGGGGAGGAGTAGCCACCGATGCTTACGATGCCAGTAATCGGCCAGGCGGCGTGAGTCGGGAGCTTACCCAGCCACTTGTCCCCGAGATCGTCCATGAGATCTCGACTTTGGCTATAGGTAAGTACGTATTCCCACTTGTTAGCCTGTAACTTTGTGGTTCTGGCCCACCCGACACATCTTGTCGGTCACTACTACTTGAGGCGGCTTCGTACAATGGAACTAGTTGATAAGCGAATCCAGCGATTTACCGGTATACTTTAGGCTGGATAGTGAAGCGGCAGGAGCGGGGGACAAGGTCGATAGGCGGAGGAAACAAATCTAGGAGTTACACCCCCAGGTGGTGGCCATTGAGCACCTTCCTTAGGAACCAGTCCTCATGGCCCAGGACCTTCATAGGGCGGAAGAGAGGAGGCGTGTTGACCTCACAGAAAGGCTGAGAAGAGAGAAGGGTTATTCTTTCTTCGTGGCCCGGGTTGCTCAGGGAGGGCGACCTACTCCGGGCTGCAGCCAAGAGATCCCCCTCGGGCGGCCGTGTTGGGGTCTCGCTCTAGTGGACTTTGTTCTTCTGTCAGTAGGAGTCCCCGACTCAGACGGCCGAGAGGAGGTATAGCGCCGGTTCCCAGCCAGGATGGTTCAATGACCGCGACCCACTTCCTCACTGTCGGCTCTGGCATCCTTTTACCATTGTGCATAATTTTACTGTTTTGATCTCCTTTCTTTGTATTCATAGTTCTATGTCTATTTATTGGTATTTGCTCCTCCGTCTTGGCCTGGGCTCACTTCGATACGCGGTCGGAGGATGATCAACTGCTACGACTAGGGTTCTACGCATAGAGTTTTGTATAATTGTTTATTCCTTTCCCCTGATCCTCCCCCATGTTCCTATACATGGGAAATTATGATCCTACAAGGGGCGGATTGTACATAGGATCACTCCACTACACCGAGGGGCCACCATCTTGTGCGACACAGGGGATCGATTATACGATCGGTTGGCAGGTAGAATATATTCAATATTTGGATAGATTTATTATTAATTCACTTTGGATGCACTCACCGACCAAAATTACTTAAGCGATTTTTTACGTCCGTATAGAACTTTAAAAGGCACACCTGAGTTTAATCAATTAAGTCTTTATTTCTTAAATAATAAGAGAGGGCTTCTAGCATAGTATTTCACTTATAGCAAGGAAAGTTCCGCTGACCTTGACAGATGGCCAGCGACTCCAGGGTCTCAATTCATACATAAGCTGGTCCATTTATCCTCGGGATGATTATGCGGTCCACTTCCTCGGAGACTCAGCTTTCATGGTTTCGGCGAGGCGAATCACTCCTTGCTCTCGGGGGCCCAAGGTCCTCGCTTTACGTGAATTATACAGGCCAGGACGCCTTGTTGTAGTAGCGACCGCTTGCTCTTATATTTGGCCCATTTTATCCGCGCGATAACTCTTTTCTCATCCAACGAGTCAGAGTTGAGTCATGAGAGCCACACTCATTAGCTAGGTCATCATAATATGTCATTGGCCGTTAATAAAAGATCTACACCCGATAGCGAGGCATCGGATCCGTAGACGGTGAAGGGGGTCTTTCTAGTGATGCGATTCGGGGTTGTTCGGAACGACCATAGCAGCATGCGAAAGGCTCGATCCTTGGTTAAATCCAACCCCGACTTGGCTATTATCTTGTGGATATGACACTGAGGTTTTTTTGTGATCTATATACGACTCGTAGCGTGGATCCCTCGATATTTGCGGTACGTAGGCTGAATCTAGTTATGCGTGACCTTGGCGCGGGGGGAACCCCAAACCTTGTGAAGATTTCTTTTTAGGAGCGGGTACACATACGATCTACTGGGGAGTGGAGCAACTGACCCGTTTAGTGAAATAGTTCATTTGCCAGCATTACCCGTGCCTCTTGGATGCAATTTGTTCTCGGAGAGATCCAATCTCTTCATCGACTCCCATTTAGTAGAGATGGGCCGGGTAGAGCATACTAACCATTTAGGTAGGGGAGGTTGATGAGGAATGTTGGCGTGTCTACAGAGATAGTCGCGTGTCTCACTGCATTAGTCCCCGACATGTGTGGCTGATGAGTGGACAAAATGCCTCCGTCCACAGGATGCTTGCGTTAGGGCTCTTTGCGTTGATATGACTTTCCTTGGCATTGCAATGCAACTAACTTTGAGCTCCATTAGTTCAATTCCCTCGTCAGCCCGTCGGCGGCCCGGACCCGGGAAAGGATACCACGTCTGATACATCCCGGCGGGGTGGCCTCGAGGCTACGCCTCTACATATATTGTTACTTGTTGGAGGATCTTTGGATAAGGCCCGTCCACCGAGAAGTCGAGAGCGGCTTGATACCGTAGTTACAGGGGACCTCTTCGCTCTACGATGTATTGTTCACCGTTACCTCGCCCCGTAGAAAGGACTGCATTCTTACACCCGTTCCACCGCGTGGTTTTCATGGAGAGTTACCAAGTACCTACTTGTGGAAAAGCTGGTATAATCATCCGCCTCTGGTTCCTTTCTGCAGGCGCGTACTCCCGTGTGATAAGATCGGAGAAAAGTTTGGCTAGTTTCCGGACCACCAATTCCTTGACGCTTCCTACAGTGCAAAGCAGACTTTAAAATCGCCCTTGGCATGGCCAACCTTGACAGGCGAGAATCGTCTTTATATGGATGTATTACGCCCCCCAAAGCATTCTTAATGTTAACCTATTGGCAAGTCGCCGTATTCTCAGTGCGTTGTTTGTCGCCTTGAAAGCGAACATGAGAGCATATTATATCGTGTTGCCCTCAGGGGGACCGCTACTTGATATCCACGGCCCACGAGCACTCCCGGGATTCTAACGCACATACATGTATAACAGCCAAACCTTCGTCGCGCGACCTCTATCGAAGATGATAAACTTCCGGTGCACCGTCCGGCGTGGAGTCCGTTCGACTCCTCTGCATGACTCGGTGGCGTAGTGGCGGACTTTGAACCTTTTCTTGGCACCCTTTTTATCAGCCATCACTTAGGGCATGCTGCGAGACCGCCATATATAGCTTCTGAGAATATCCCCAGCTACGGCCTTGCCCAACCCAGCTGAGGGATTGGAGATAGGCTTTGAGCTCATGAAATCATTTGCTTTCGCGATCCTCGGTGGTGAATGAACCTCGTCAGGCCGATAAATACGAGATTAGCCGTTGAGCCTTGCTTTTTGGGATTACGAGTACTGCGGCTGAGCCATGACTATCTTTGTCGGTTGGGCTCGATCCCTACCGATCATGTACCCCGAAACTTTATGGATATTAAGCCAAACAAGCACTTATCCGGGTTCAACCTGAGGTTGTATTTCCTGAGGTTCTCGAAGCTTTCCCGGAGGTTCGATTCATGATCTCGAGCTTCCCGACTCTTTATGAGCATGTCATCCACATAGATATCCATATTAGGCCGATGCATTGTGGAGAACACGCACATTGACGATCTGGCGGTATGGCAAATCCCCGTTTTCCCGAGCCAAAGGCAGGACTTTCGAGGGAAATAGATGCCGTACTCGATGGCGAATGAATTTTTCTCCATGTCCTCCTCTGCCATGAAGATCTGCTGATATCCTTGGAAGGCATCCAAAAACCACCTTATAACAGGCGCTGGAGTCCATTAACCGATCAATGTCGGAAGGGAGTGGGTAGCGATCGAGTACGAGCTTTATTGATGTTGGTGGTCTGGTCCAGCGTCTCGCGTGCGTTTGGTTTGGGACCCGGCCCGGCACATTGAGTGATCAAGTTTGAAACGATAACTCAGAATAGGCGTGCGCCCCGACAACTTATTCACCTCCTCTCGGATGGCCTCCCCTTTGTCCTTTGAGAAGGTCCGATTCTTTTGCTTGATGGGTTTAGAGTGGGGATCCACGTATAGTCGGTGGACGCCGCTGCCGATATTCAAAACCTTGATAAGCGTAGGGGACCGTAGTCTTAGAGTGGGGTGATCGCGAAACCCTCTCTACGGCCTAGGGTCCCCAAAGACAAAAGACCATGATACCCTCGGATAAACCAAGTGGCCTCGGGAATCGGCCTCCTCGGCCCAATCCGACAGATGTTCACGCAAATCAAGATGAGACCAAGACCGGGGACCCTCGGTCACCTCGGAGTCAAGAGTCCTCGTAAAAATCCTCATGACCTAGTATTCATAAATTATTATATCGAATTGCATTACTTATATAAAAAAAAAAAAACTAGTTTCTAGCCGGGATTACTAGTAATAGTTAAATTATTATAATCTTCGAGAGTAAAATTTTTAGAAGTAACACATGAGAATTCATAAAACGTCCCATTCAAGTGTGAGTTAAATTACATTTGAAGCTAGCATTCATGTACAACGTGAGTTAAAGATAACTAGACATTATAGTATTGGTTTTGTTGAAGCGTATACTCACATTTGAATCGGCACTATATTACATTGTTTGATGTTTGTTAGTTGATTTATTAGATTTTATTAACAATGTAATTTTATTTATTAACTTGAATAATTCAGTTATTATATTAATTTCATAAAAAGTATTAAAAAATGAGTATAATCCAAGTCATTAATTCATGAATGAGATGGATCAATAAAATTTATGGAGTACAATAGGTAGCGTGATAGAGGCGTTGTTACGGTGCCAACATCTTTGTGGTGTTAAAGGTGCTAATTTTTTTCTTTAAAATTTTTGAAATTTTTTTAATACATGAATGTACAAATATACCCTAAAAAATATCTATGAATAAAAAATGATTACAAATATGCTTTAACATTGAGAAATTTGTATAGTTATATGCAGAATACATATGTACTCCGGTGTAAGTACGAATGTACTATGTACACATTGAAGGATTTTCATGACACAAACTTGAACATAATCAACTCGTTCATGGATCCAATATCACTTTATGTGAATTAATACAAAACTAAATAGATCAAGAACTTACAAAAATGTCAGCGGAAGATAGCAACGGTTTCTTTAATGAAGAAGACCTTTGATTCAATTCCTTAAACACTCTAAGAACCTTGGACAAATCGTGGAAGAAGAGAACAAAACCAAGGCTAGAATTCTATGCAAGAATTAGGCCCTATGTCTTTTACAAGAGAGGGGGCGGTTATTAAGGGTTTTAAGGATTAGGATTTTATATTTTTATGACAATAATAATTTCTTTTATAATTCAACACAAAATCTCATATATATATATGAAACATATATCCAACCCTAGGCTCGATATATAATGGACTACCTTATTTAATTGAGCTTAACAAGTCTAATTAAATCGGCTAGTCTAATGTCCAAATTAGGAAACCGTTGATTACAATCAATTCCGCAATATATCAAGTATGGTTTAATTTCATACATTAAATATAACTCAACATCATTGTATGTGTGACCTTCTAGGCTTAGATAATAACAGTCGTATAATAATATAAATAGACCATTAATATTATTATAACGATTATGGGTAAGATCTAGGAATCCGCCATAATCTCCGATATTATCGTGAGAACATGAGTGTTAATTACAATTACTTTCTATTTACGTAATCAAATTCACTAGAATAACAACAATTGTCGCACGTTCATACTTAATGAATCCAATAACTATTCAATTCCAACGCGCGTTGCTTGAATTTACATGTTGATCCCCTTAGCGTCGGTCAGTAGCCAGTAAACTTAGGTCGATGATGGTCGGCCTCGCGTCGACACGACGACTCGATGATTGACAGGATTCAACATTTAAGAAAGTTAGCGCAAAGTTAGCACCATATTAATCACGGTGTTTCTAACAATACTATTTGGATAGAAATCGTGATACATTGCAGTTATATAAATAATAATTAAAGGCAGGAAAAAAATATGTATGCAGTTCTTAGGAATTCTTCCTTCTTATCTAAAATAAAGGCACGTTAAGTGGTCAAAGGATATTCTAGTATTATTCTTTTTGAGGAAGATTCCGGAATCTATTCCCAGCTCAAGTTAATTAGAGCTTAGAAAACTAAAGTAGGAAGGTTCTAAGAATTTCTCAATTTCTTATTCCTAAAATAAAGGCACATAAAAAGCTAAGTAGAATATTCAAATAATAATGATTTCTACAAAGAAATTCGGAGCTCACTTCTTCTCATGTTTCATTCGAACATGGACATAATTCCACAATTAGATTTTTGCCTCGATATTCACACATAGTTCCGTTTAAATCCGAGAAGTTGCCAAATTAAGAGTGCCAATATTTCTCTTTCTAGATTTAATAAGTGTGTAGTAGCTCTTATACGTTTGAAACCAAAGCCATGTACTAAATAATAATGTTGTGAGGCGTTATGTGTTGAAATAAATTGATTATGAGCGGACCCTAGTAAGCCATCATAACCCCCAATGTCATCTCGAGTATCCTAATACGAACATTACTACATAATCGAACGTATATACGAACTTAAACTTAAATGAGTTAATCGGTTGTACAATCGAATTGTTCAACGGGCACTATTTCAAATATCTCATATTTCGCGACAAACACTTAGGCGATTGCTTGTATCACTTGATTCGCCCGTCTTTGGTTTTCGATAAATCGAGCTAGTAAGATTATTGTCACGAACTCACCCGCCTTGGCTGTACTCCACGGCTCCACGGGTAATGCTGACTATCTAGCACGAGCTAGAGATGGTCATCAGCATCGCCATAAATGCTAGTGCGAGAAAACTCTGAGCATATCCGGTTGCGTACAAAATCCACTACGCATTTCTGATTTTGGCTAATGCGGCGTAAAAAGCGTCACGAAATCGCGTGGAGTCTTTTTGCGGCGTTTCTATAATCAAAAAGCATAACATACGAGGTGTCGCTAAAATCAAAAGTCGCTTGACATGTCATCACCAGCAATAGTATGATGGTATGCCATTGGAAGCGTCACATCAGTAAATAACCACTAAAACCGTCGCCAAAGCGTGGCAATTTGACTGTCAGCGCCGCGTCAGCGCTATGCATTTGAAATTAAGCTGCACTTAAGGAAAAATGTACTTAATATTAAGATAATTAAATTATAACATCATTAGCCAAAATCGTCACATAATAAAACACAACGAGTAAGAAAAATGTGCTTAAGATTAATATAATTAAATTTTATGTGGTAATAATGTCGCTTCATTAATATTAATATTCACAGCCATAAAATGTCAACTTAATATTAATTAATTAATTTATAACATATAATAAATATTGTGATGCCATAGCGTCACCTTATTAATATTACATAAATAATTAAATCGATATAATAATATAATATCGGCGCCATAATAGCGTCCACAATACTTAATATTAAATAATTAATTTATAAAATATAATAATATTCACTGCGCCCGTAAAGCGTCCACTATTAATATTAAATGAATTAATTTAATAATAATAATAATACTCAGCCTTGATAATAACGTCACGCGCAATATTAAATAATTAATTTATAAAAATATAATAACATTCACGGCGCCATAAAAGCGTCCACGCTATTAATATTTACATAAATAATTAAATCGATATAATAATAATATCAACGCCACTAATAACGTCAGCTAGCGGCAATAATGTTAATTAATTTATAAAAATATAATAATGGCTACTCACGCGATAAAAGCGTCACACACTTAATATTAAATAATTAATTTATTATATATAATATGTCGTAAAAGCCATAGAAAAGCGTCGCACCATATAATATATAATAAAAAAAAAATTAAAAAATAAAACTTTTCATAATAAAGAATATTGTAAATATAAAATAAAATATGAGCATTCAAACAATAAACAAAATATCAATTTTTAATATTTAAAATATTCTATACATATATATGAAACAAAATGAATAAAAATATAAACAATTATTTAAACATTGAATAAGGCATTCGCTAATAAAGAATAATGTAGTGTTGCAGTTAAATAGCAAGCAACTATTTAAACTCTTATTTTTTAAACTATAAAGTATCTTATTAAAGTATATTTTGATTTACTTCCATCCAAATAATAAACAAGTTAATATATAAAACAAGTTAGAAAAAATATAAAATCACTTCAAATTAAAAAATTGAATTTCTTTACAAAAAAACAAGTTAGTATATAACATTATAATAAAAAACTATGAAATCAATACATTAACAACCAACTAAATCACACAAAGAAAATGAAAAGAAAACGATAATTACCTCGACATTTGAAGATGAAGAAAATGGATTTGTTGTCTAATTATGAGGAGATGAAGAGATATTATCGAACTTTTAGAATTTTGAATTCCGCTATCATAGCGATCCCCAACCCAGCCATACTATAAAGATATTTCCGCTTAGTCAAAAATTTTGTCACCAGTAAACCCGGTAGCGTCATACATGCCGTGGTGTAAATTCGGATGCTTTGAAAATATATCTTAACTTCACGAAATGTCATACAAAAGTGTTAAGATATGCGAAAATAGTTTAACGTCACGAGAAATGTAAATCTGATATCTTTATATTAATAAATTAAATCTACCAACGTCACGAGAAGCGACATAGAAAAAAATTAAATCATAAATACTTTGATATTAATAAATTATTATAAACGTTGCCAAAATGTCATATCATATCTTTATATTAATAAATTAAATGGTAGAGCGTCCAAAAAGCTTGTTGCAGACAAAAATAGAAATCATAAAATAACGATAATAAATTAATTATTGCTTGTCGAAAAAAATGTCATATAATATCTTTATATTAATAAATTAAATCGTAGAGCGATCCACTTATGGCAATGAATAAAAATTGCTGAGAATAAATTACGAAACTTAATGAAACTCCAATGATAGATAGGAAACTCATTACTACAATATACCTCAAATTGGCATAATACATATATCAAATAACTCATTTTTATAAAATAAATGTTAAACCAAGTACATAATACATTATATTATTAGATAAACGTGCACTAATAATTCTCGTCATTCTCATCGTAAAATCGTAAATCGTCCTCGCTTCTTCCCTCATTATCTTCATTTGCTTAAATAATAAGTGGGACTTAAATGCGTCATCATCGTCATATAAACCCATTGTCACAGAATATTGCTCGTTACTCCCCAGCTACATTGTTGGTTGAGCGGGTATTAGCTGAAGAAAGAACTTCGGCGTCGCCATCTTCTTGAATATTAGTCGAATCAATTCGACTCATATAGGCATTTTTGATCACGACCGCCCCGTTCAAGATGTTTCTTATCGCTCCGACACGTAGTGATGTTGAACTCTTTTATTGTGCACAATGAGGCAGAGATCAAACTTAGCCGATTGTAAACGCGCGCACCACTTGCGTTTTATACGCGCGATTCCGGTCTTAGAGTGCGCTCGCGTCCACTCTTGGTATCCGAACCCGATGACATTTGAATAAGACAACTATCTCGTTCAAACCGTTATATCTGACTCCCGTATTTCTTGAAGAACTTTCATTAGTAATCAACGTCTTTCATTTATCACGAATCACGAGACCGCTTTTCATGAACACCACTTTATTATTTGTCGACATTGCCCTGCGCCATTTTAAATTGTCGAATTAGTATCATTTGTGTAGCACCTCTTATGCCATTGATTTCCCTTAAATTGGACCAAGAGCGAGTAAATAGTCGTTGGTCGGCGTTCTCCGTATTATGTTGAACCTAGAGATCTTATATCCGTTGCATCAATTAGTTTACATAATAATTTAACCCCGATGAAATGTAATATAAATAAAAATTTAAGTAGTTAAGCATTATTAAAACTAGTAACTTACATAATTTTAAAGTGTTGTATAAAATTATCATTAACCATTTTGATCCGCTTTGATTAGGAGTCGTTTCGGGGATAAGTGTCACCGATCATATCGTAGTCTTTCCTACGGAAAATTATTGAATTGTTACCAAATTATTGGTATTTATACATTAATGAAATAAAGTAGTTACCAACAATTAAATTATTGTAGATAGTGACACTAAGTATGGTGTCCTTTCGGTAGCAGATATACGTAATGCGTGAATTTCAACTCTTTATCATTAATCAAATATCTCGCTTCAGCATGGTTGTAGAGCCGACACAGGTAATGATTACAATGACAATCGTCATAAATACACCTCTTCCTCTGCATCGTATCTGGGTATAGTGCAACGGCGCTTTAAATCGAGAAATACAATGAAACAAATAGTGACACCTCGCATGGTAAATAGACCTCGCATATTGAACCTTGATATCGCGACAACCGAACCATATGCTTTGTTAGCACAGCGGTATTATTCAAAAATATATATATGTTATTATGCCTTAAGAAAATTAAAAATGCATCTAATATGTAAATTATTTAATACTTTCGCCTTTCGAAAGAATACGTCATGAGGTAATGTACGCGGCCGCCCGTCAAGCCTCATCACAGCCCAGTGAGCAATTAAATGCTCCATTATATCGAACATCGCGGTGAAATATCTTCTCTAACTTGCACAAAGTTTCAACAATATTACGACCCGATATACGGGCCGTGGTCGATACGTAGGGTGGAAGGCGAAATGTCTCACAAGAAGAAGTGGCATAACTACGTGACGGTTTCCCCTGACGGGGTTTTTTAATGAAGGTCTTAGAAAACACTTGGGGAATCAATTTACGAACAAGAGTATGTGCATGTCGTGACTCTTAGAAAGCCACATGAACTTGGCTTGCTACTTGAACACCTTGCAAAGTTAGAAGCTTATATCCGTCGATCTTTAATTTGATCGACCAATACAGACGGCTTGTTTTTGCAGTAATACAAGGTGTAAGTTAACTTTGGGTTTGGCGGGCTTTCCGTTCCGTGTTGTCATGAACAAAGAAGTTCTATATGTATGAACCTCGAATCGCTCCTCACGATGCCTTGAGTAATCGCCCGTTTTCCGCCCGACATCCGTCGTTGTGAAAGTTACCGCGTTGTTCTTTTAGATTTATGCATAAAATCGATATTATGCTGATTTTTAGCTTAGCCAATCTGAGCTCGAATATGCTGCTAGCCGTCCGATTATGAGTTTGACCATAACCATTTGTCCACATGTTCGCGTACCCAGAACTTCCAAACGTTTGGATGCAGTACCCAGGGACACCCGTATGGAAGCTCTTCGTCTCCCATTTGCCTTTTCTTTGCTTTGCATCATCGAGAGGCGAGTCACGCTACTTCTTAGAAGCTACAGGTTGGTTCTTATATTCATGTGGTCATCGGGGAGGAATGGGCGGTGACAATCGGAATAACTATGTTTTTTCCTCCTTTAGCCAGAAAGCACCAGTTTTCTCCATATAATATGGACAAGATAAAAGCGTCCATGAGTACTCTGACACAATGACATGACATATCTTTGGAAAATCACTAATCGTCTGTGATACCACTCGAAGTTGGAAGTGCATTGTTTGTATGAATCCCAGTGGTAACATGACGGACCATAAATCGTTATTTCGTCCACCCAGCGGCCCTTACAAGCAGCGTCTATCGCGCCCACCCCATGCATACACACAGCGGAAAATTGTACACATGCTCATCCAGCAGCCATGAGAATAAACGACGAAAAAATTAAAAATTAAAAATATGCGGTATACCAACATATTTATTAAAAATGTCTGATATACTTACTTCATCGATTGATACTCGGTTTACATATTTATAGATAACACATTATTCAATAATTATTATTTGAATACTTACTCGCCCATGTAATGATATGCACTTGGAGGTTTGATACAGAAATGTCCTCTCGAGGTACTAGCAGCGCTTCGGGCCTACGCGAACACGGGGAGGTGGCTTGAAGGGTGGATGGATGACTTTGTTTGCTTTCTTCCGACATCGTCCTCTTACGAGGCTTGAATGCGAGCTTACCGTGTACATGATGGCTTCCATGCTTTGGCCACTTTATCTAGTGCACTCCCCATCTCGGCATATAGCGAAGATGTCGATTTCAGCGATGATACTATTCCTCGCCCAAAGTCTCGGCGACATTTTCACCGCTCGCGTTTCGTAATATTTGATCCGTCGATGACGTGTTGCGAGCGTGCGGTGACAAGTCTTTGAACATAGGGGATCATGGCCCCATTTATTACAGACATTGCGTCTCTATCAACGCCTTTCAAATGTGTTTACCACGGCACGTGTAACTGACATACTCGAGTAAATGCAGCGCCGAGGTTGAGTAAATTAAATCGACACAGCCTTAATAAATTACTTGTCACGATGGTTGGCACGAAAATGTTAAATAGTCCATAAAACACGATAATTTGATAAGCGGTAAAAGAGTTTTTCAAAAATGTAAATGTCAAGTACTACGAATTTAACCGTCGTGGCATTTCTTATCTGAGCAAGCATAACGCTCCATAAAAATCAAGTCACAAAATATTCCACCAAATAGTTTTACAATTTCTTTCCAAAACAAAATGTAAAAAAAAAAAAAAAAAAATCGCGAATGCAATGAGAAACAAGAAAAGGTAGTATCGAGGATCAAAGCCAGCTTGTCCTCACCTAAGTAAAATCCACAGGACACACGAAGACTCTGCCCATTTCGCAAGGCACACATCCAATCGAAGGTGGGAAGGGGGTAAACTCGGCGGCTTAGTGGAAGCGAATCACTGGGATGTTGCTACCCCGTATAGAATGGGGTATACGATAAAGTAATATGTAAGCGATAAAGTAGATATATATATATATATATATATATATATATATGCTATATATATAACTGCTCTTATATATATATACTTATATATATATATATATAATCACAGTTCTCCACGAACTGCTACCGACTCATGAGGCACAATCAATCGAGAAGGTGGGAAGGGGTAAACTTCGGCGGCTTAGTGAAACCGGATCACCGGATGGCGCTTTACCCGTATCCGAATGAGGTATACGATAAAGTAATATGCTTGGCGATAAAGTAGATATATATATATATATATATATATATATATATATATATATATATATATATATATATATATGTGTGTATATATATATATACATATATAATTATATATACAATATAGGAATATGTCAATTATCCACGGCGTCAAACAAATGACCATCCTCAACAACCACGCATTCACGAGGAGTCGTCGTTAACTTTCGCATGTCATACTCAAGATCTCATGCGCATAATCAGTGAGTAAGACTGACATAATTTACTTGTAGCGGCGTTAAATTTTCTGTGAGAACTAGCATAACTTGCAAAGAGAAAACACATCGACATCATCTAGCATTTCATCCTTTTCAGCTTGGCTCGCCCTTAGTCTCAACAATGACATATCTTTTCCGGGCTCGCCGAGCATGACATGTCGTCGTATCTTTTTCAGCCGAAATTTCGCCTTGAGCATGCATCGCTGAGCATTCCCGGCTCAAACAATTCACAATTTACATCTGATACCAAACATACAACCGTCGCAATAATCTCGATGTAGCATCCAAGATATACGACACGACAATTTAGGTATAGAACTATACTCCCACGTAAATATACAGCGAGATACCGTTCAAAACACAAACATACTCGGAACATGAATACACCGACATAAACATACTCAAAAGAACTTACATTCAAACATAAATATACTCAAACATCGATACACTCAAATAAGCTATGTCGTAATGCATATCTGACCGCCTACAATCGACATTTCGGTTGCTGACTATACTCCTGAAATCACGTTCATAATATGGGTACATTTGTCCACTGACCAATTTACAATATACCGTACTCAAACATAAAATAAAGGTAACAACGAGTGATAAATCCCGCTTGCATTTAGTACCGATGGCGCTTGGCCGGTCAATGCGATCCTGCTTGTTCCCGTCCAGTACGAATAGAAACATCCGAAAATATAATTACTGCTCGTAATAGTTTCAGCTATCTAATTCGGTTCTAACTTTTCAACCCATTTTAATTACAATTTGACAACTTACGTATAGATTGCTAGATTATGTTGATAGCACTACTCACGATGAAGTTTGGCTGCGATTTAATCAAGTAATCCGCGATACATATCTAGCTTATTAACATTTCAATCGATTTCATTGACCAAATTTCAACTCTTAAAAAGTTAGTTAAAGCCGTTACGATCAACCTCGAATCCGAGTCCGCTTACTTTCGAAATCTACTAACTAATTTTCAACGCATTTTCTTCCAATAACTTTATAACTTCGTAATTTCGTTTCAAAATAATCATGATAATTTCCAATAACATATTTATACTATACGACCATTTTAGAAAAGTCAACTTAAAATCGCGAAAGTCAACAAACTATAACATCACTTTCCACTTTAAATACTCGATCATTACTCGATTCACATGTTATAATTTAATGCAAACGATAATTAAATTCGATAATATCACCATGAAAACGAAAGTCAGCCTAAAATTCCCAAAAGTCAACTATCAAACATCCGAAATTCCACCTCAAACACGATGATATTTCAACTTCGATAACAAAAGCATACGTCAAATCGATTGGGCTTGATAAAATTAATACAAAGAAGTCAGCGAAAAGTAAACTCGAGAAGCGTCTCCCAGAAACACTTTCGACAAGATCGGACCTTTCTTCACAACAAAGCAGCTTGAGGACGATGAGGGGAAGCTCTCCAAAAAATTTGAAGTCCAAAGCTCGAGAGATGGAGGAGAAAATTGAGGAAGAAGAATCGAATTTTTTTATCCTTTTCCCTTTATTTAGACGGCGGAGAGCAGTGACCAAATGGGTTTGTTTGGGGCTTAATGGATAGTTAAGAGATTTGGAGTTAGGCCAAATATGATCGGTGTAAAACCCAAATATTTATTCGATCGATACCTCTCGTTTTAATTTATCTCGACAACTAACTTCCGAACTCTTGCATTATCGTACATAAAATAATAAGTGGGTTTCCAATTTTTCGTAAAATAAATTTAATAATTTCTCATTTTAATTTGTGTGCAGTGGGTGCGGTGTTTACATTCTACCCACCTAACAAAATTTAGATCCTCGGAAATTCTCAACTCAAAAGCTTCTGAAAGTACAAATCAGCTTAACCCAAGAGATCAGCAACCTCGGATGAAAAGTTGCGGAGATACTTGGTTCTCGTATCCTCGCCATTTCCCGACGACTTCCTACTGCCCAGTGATTTCTTCCACAAATCTTTTACGATTTCACTTATTTGTTCCTCGGCCGCCTCGCCCGATCCCAGAGATCACCACGGTCCTGCATGGGTCGAATCTACACCGAGTCATCCTACTTTGAAACTCCAAGATATCGGCTCGTAGAGCATTACTTCCTCGAAACAAGACACATGGAACCATCAGATCTCTCGATTCTCACAAGCGAGGCCAAGCGGTAAGCCTCTTGCTCCGCGCTGTCGAGATTTCCAAGCGGTCCGATATACGGGACTCGACTTCCACTGCTTCTCCACGAACCTCATTACACCACTTCCGTGGGGATATCTTCAAAAATACTCGATTATTTCGCCTCGAGCGACAAATCCACTAGGCGTCGATCGTACTTCTTTTTTTATACATCCTATAAACAAATCGAATGTTGTTGTATCACTTTTACTCTACTGTCAGACTGCTCACCAAGCTCGAGACCCATAAATCTTTCTTTCCACCTCATTCGACATATGAGTCCTACGCCTCCGACCGTACAAAACTTCAAGCGGTGCCATTCAATCTTGGCTTGAAAGCTACATTATTATCGCCGAACTCTCCATTTTTTGCAGCAGCTCCTCGTCCAACTGCAGAAACTCGGCTTACCTGGCTCGCGGCGTGTCCTCTAGCGTCACGAATCGTTCTCACCGGATAATCCGTCCGTTTGAGATGAAGCGCGATACTCAAATGGACATGGAGTCCCCAAGCGCCTCACAGAGCCTCCCCCAAAGAAACCTCGAAGTGAACGCGCTCACATAGAAGCGTGCTCTGGCGCCCCGTGTAGTGCCGCTGAGCGAGAAGTGCACGTCATCTTGCTTGGCTTATCCGGTCAAGTGATCGCTTTAATAGGTAGAAAATGGCGGTCTTAGATAATTCTATCCTGATTACCCAAATCCGTCGTTTCTTTTCTAAGTTTTCGGAAGCCTAAACACAAAGTCAGCTGGTGACCTTCTCCCAGCGTCCATTCAGTATCGGTAAGCGGTTGCGGCAGCCCCGGATGGTTTATGGTCAATCTTGACACATTTGACAAATCAAACACTTTGCTCACGAAATCTACTTGATTTCTTTTCTTCGTTCAGGCCGCTGATAGTTCTCCCTTAAATTTGGGTACATGCCCATTACTCCCCGGATCATCATTATATGAACATTGTGAGCACAAATCCAGAGATCTCACTTTTTAGGTCGCGTGAGAGTGGGCGCAACCATTCGCTCTCTCCTAAGCGTGGGCTGCGGTCATGTCGCCCCGTTTGTAAGCTCAGATTTTCTCTCTTTCGCTTCCTCGACCAGGGGCCTCGCTCGTGCTTTCCTTTTTCGTCTCTCGCATTTTTATCTAGCAATGGCCCCAGTCTCGCTTCAAATAGACGACAGCGATCCATCGCCTCGACCTCGAGTCACCCGATCTGGCAAGTCCCTCTTTGGCTCGCCCCAGCTCCACGCACCGGCAAGGCATCCGCCCCATTCTGCCGTTCTTTCCTGGATGATATTGATCGTCGGATCTGAGTCGCTCGAAACTACATCCACTTGTCATAAAATTTAGCTCCTACGGGTGGTGATGTACTTGAACTCTTGTGAGGAGTACGTGAATATCTGACATTTAACCGAAATACAAATGTGTCTCAAATTTCGAAAAGAAAACAATGCATTTAACTCGAGTCATGGGTAGGATAATTCTTCTCATGATTCTTGATTGTCGAAGCATGTCTGATTACATACATTGCATCGATACGCAACTATTAACCCCGCAATAGCGTCGTTGTACACAGCGTACCCCTGGATTCCACGGCCGGTAGTGTCAGCCTGATGCTTGTCAATCTCTTGACTCGTTGAAACAAGCATCACGCTCTTGGCCCCAAACAAATGGTACACCCTTCTGAGAACCATTTGGTCATCGGATCGTGATCAGCGAAAAGTCTTGTATGAATCTTCGTAATATCCGACTAAATCCAAAAACTACTCCCGATTAAGTATTGTTTCCGCTTTTTGAGGGGTCAGCTGGCTGACACCTTAAGCCCGATTTATGCAATATCAATCGTATGATATCTCTAGTTGGTCCACACGAGAGAGGTTGGATAAAGAATCGATTTATGCTATTAAACAGGATGAACAAAACCAAAACCCAAGAAAAATTCTTGGAGAATTTTTGTAAGGGAGAGGCAGGGTTTGATGAAAATTATTTCTAATTCTTATGTCAAACCCTAAAGTTTGCTTATATATGGCTAAGGATTTAAAACAAGCCCGATAAGCAGCTTAGTTAAGTATTAGCGGCTAGATTAGTAGTTCGTTAAGACACTAATGAGTTGCTAATAAAGTTGAAGCTATTTAATTAAGCAATTAAATAGTAACAATTGATATCAATAATCTTTCAAGTTATTGATAAATACTAAAATTTTCGAACCAATTAAATAACTATTTAATTGATTCTATTATTCAATCGATATTCTACGAGAAATACATTTCTCAGTATACAGTTCTCAGCAATACATGTC